>KN495541.1:0-19856 GCA_000787155.1 Scartelaos histophorus
TATTATTATTATTATTATTATCCAAATCTGTCTAAATTGCCTCTTAATTAATAAACGAGATAATGAATAAAGTAGTTGGACTGTTGGACTTAATACATATCAGGGAAAGGACTAATAATTATCGTTTCAAAATGTCTAATTTCTTTTTATTGTCCAGCTGAGAGCTATCTTAAGGGACAGTGGTTTGATGATGTAGGCTCAGGGTACTGTGTCTCCGCAAAGGTCATTCCAACATTCAGGCAGATTAGCAATTCAGATTTGGCTAAAGGGGGCTAAGAGGCTGCGATGGCCTTGCTTGTCTTATTACATTAGCCTAGAGTGGAAGTCTGCTATCATTGAGAGCTAAGGAAATCAACATTTACTTACAATTCATGCTCATGGCACAAATAAGCAACAATCACAACATATCTGACCTTGCTCAACATCAATCGCAAGAAACAAAACATCAAAAGGGCTTTTTCCGACCAGTGCACTGTGTCCATTAGCTATTGGGGCTATTGTTATGCTACAGGACAAACTGTGTTCATCTGCTAATCCCAACAACAGTTACTCCTCACTATTAACCACTGAATCAAAAACCCACAACCTCATTTAAAGATTTTGCAGCCAAAGTTCACCACGCTGGCTCCCTAGAAAAGCAGTCAATTGCGGCGTGTATTTTCAGCACCATGGACAGCTACACACAAGCAATCGGACCACTGCCACAGTCCACTGCACAACAAATAACACATACATGTATAATGCATCAGGACGCAGAGTGAAAAGTGGTGTTATGATGTTGGAAAATAGCTGTTTACAAATGCATACCTCATTTTGATGTCAGGATTTTACTTACATGCAATTTCCTTTATCTGTCAGCCATTAAAATGTTCCATTATTTCAAGCTTATATGGTTATAGCCTGGATTTATTGTTAGGGGAGTCACTAGACCACTGTGTTTCTTGCCACAACAAGCAAGCTGGGGACAATACAAAAGCCTAAATTAGTAGCATGAATCACCAGTGTGTTGTAACTAAATAGAGTACTCAGCAATTGTCTAATAGTGTCACTGAGGGGGAGATGCTCCTCTCTCTCCAAATGCCAAATGTCAGCTCTACACTCACAAAGCAGTAAGGGAAGATTAGCTTTAGAAAAGACCAGGAGGGGGATGGGATGGTCCCACGGTGTGGTTTTCATTTAAATATTGGCAGAGGCATGACCCCTTTAGGTGTTCGAACAGAAGACAGAAAAGCAAGTTGTCTGTATTCTGGATGGTTGAGCTTGATCCACGATTTGCTTGTTACATCACACTGTTCATCCATTCACATCAGACTGTTGCTCTAGGTTGCATTCAGTGAAACAAACATTGGTCAGTCTATTTTAGCAATCACTGCCCTTTGTGGCATTGACAAGCTAAGATTCCGTTGTCAGCAACACAACATTCAATTGATCAACAAAGACATTACTTTTATGGCACAGCCCTTCATGCTTACGGATACTTTCACACGTACTCTGTATCTGTATGACTCTGTTGGTTTAGTTTACAGTGGGGCTGCAAAGTCAAAGAATGCAGTAGGTTAGAGTCGTGGTAAATAAATACTATGAGGCTGACAGATGTGCCTACTGTTGCCATAACAACCTTGTGCTCCCCCATAACAGGGCAGTGCTCACGTGTGTGCGTGTAGGTGACCTCCAGAGGTGGTCCTACCTTGCATTCCTCCATGCAGGTCCTGACGGAGTACACATCCGTCTCGTATTTTGTGATGAGGGTCTCAAACTCTTTATAGTTGTCCTCTGCCTGCTGGTCCAGCAGCTGGAAAGCCTCCACACACTCAGCGCATCCCTGCTCGTCCAGGCTCGTGCAATTTGTATTGTTCACACTCGTAAACCCGTTAAACAAATCCAAAAGTGAGTAGGAATTACAAAAAGAAAGGTACAAATCGCTCAGATTTACGTAGGCAAACTGTGTTCCGTTGTCTCCTGTGTTGGAGAGGGCCCGGCACAAGGTCTTGGCGTCCGTGAAAGTATAGCAGTCTTTAGACACACTGTCCGGGCGACAGGTGTCCATCCGCCGCAGAGGTTTGGTAGAATACTCTAGAAAAATAGTGTTTGGGGGCTCTCCGGCGAGTCGGTAGGGGTGGGGTGTCATTTGAGGGTAAAGTAGGGAGTATTCGCCCATGTCCGTGACTGCAAGCCCCTCGTCCCAGCGCTTGTCCCGGGTCCGCGTTAATTTGGCCTCCGCGCAGAACCACAAGTGATCAGAGAGCAGGACGGTGATGAAGAGTAGAGAGGCCAGCGACAGGCGCCATCTCTGGGCCCGCTCCGATTCGGTGAATGGCTTTTCGTTCTCTCGGGGTGCGAACCAGTATTTTAAGCCTTCATCATGCTGCCGACGCATCCAAGCACCCCTGGTCATATTTTAGGAAAGCGCTGCCCTGGCCGACTCCACCACGGGGGCTGCTCTGCCACAATACTCATTGACTTTGGGGGAGGTGGACTCCACTCGCTTCTCCTCCTGTAAACGGTCCAATTAACGCGCCCGCACAGATTAAGCTTCGCGCTGCCGCATCCCGGTTCTCCATGGCTCTCCGAGGGGAAACGGTGTCCTCTTTGACCGCATGCCCCCTCGTTCCTCCCGAGATCCGCTGTCCTGTGTGGTCGGGGTAGACCAGCTGTTGCGGTGCTGCTGATGCTGCGCGCCGTTTGTGTTGCAGATTGACTTAAAGGAAAGCGACGAGCCACTGTGAAGCACGCAGCCTGGTGTCTCTGTCCCGTCGCTGGGGGGAAAGCTTCGAATCAGTTCTCCTGGTGGCCATTGTCATCTAGGACCGCGGTTAAGTTGCCGCCATGTTCGTCTTGAAACACTTTTTCGGAGAGCTGAGTGTGTTTGCGTCATCTCCATCGCTGCGATAGCTCCATCGTTGCGCAGTGGCAGAGCAGCTTATTACCTATAGCCTATGCACGCAGGCACACACACACACACACACACACACACACACACACACACACACACACACACACACACACACACACACACACACACACACACACACACACACACACACACACACAGCAGGCACACCGAGGGGAGAGAGAGAGCCCGGACACACAGGTGCACAACGCTGTTTGGACCGTGTTCTGGCGAAGCACGAGTGCACACGGGGTTTGGAGACACTTCTAGCGACATCTTTCTTTTGGTGCAGGATAAACGAGACTTCATTCACAAGAAAACCGCAGCTCACATGGTCTCACCTGAACCATGCACTAACCTAGAGTGCACAGAGGGAGAAGTTACTCCTCCTCGTTTCAATTTGTGGACTCATTTAACAGATGCGATCAGATCTGTTTAGGGAACAATGTTTATTTTTTTAATTTATTTTTTTTAATGTGCTGTTAAAACTAGACTAGCAATGAAAATGTCGTCCATTTGGTAAAGTAACAAAGTAACTGATTTTGATAATATTGGACTTTTCAACATGTTGGGGAAAGATGATTCGCATATCCCATGAAGTCTAAAACAAATAATGAAAGCGGCTTCAGAGGCGCATACTGCATCTTGAAATCACACAACAGCACAGCGCCACAGTGGGGTGAGAGGGAAGAATACAGGCCATTAGTGAAAACATGAACTTATAGTCAGTGATAGGAAAAATACTTTGAATGTAGTCAGAATATAGACATTTATTTTGTATCATATTTCATTACCTGGACCAATCAGAGAACTGTATTCTGAATACTTAGAATACTTTTACACCAAGTTGCAATATATTGTAATGTAAAAAAAACCAACATGTTATATATAATAACATGTTATATGGTATTTATTTATTTATATTTGTTGCTCATTTTGTTATGAATTAACTTATGTTTAATTAGAGATGGAAAACTCACTGTTTCACAATGCAAGAGCTGTGTTTTCTGTGTTTTCTTTGTTTCTAACTAATACTGGGCAGTCAAAGTCAAAATTTGATGATATACCTTTTTCCTTTGATTTTAGGAAAGTAGCTGTATGAATGCCATCAAATGAAAATGCAACTGTACCAGAATACAGATAGCTACAATTAGTGTTTTTGGTACATGTATTCAGTTACTTCCCAACACTGCTTATTGTCAGATAAATCCTAATCGGTCAAACTACAATAGCAGAATTTTGTACAGTAATTATCATTTGTGCTTTATGCCAGCAAAATGTAATATAAACAGACTGTGTATTCTGTCCAGTGGGGATGAGATTAGTAAAAGCCTCTCAACAATATATCAGAAAACAACAGTATGCTTCCACATGTAATATTTCATTGCTTGATGTTGGAGGCCAGATTACTGTCAGCACCTCAGAGCTCGCCAATCAACAACATAAGGCGAGTGTTTGTGTCCCAGCGGTGAGTTCCAGCACTGTCCTACCTGTGAGTGTGTGAGATGAATACCGATTGGTGGACCCCAGATCTGGTGCCATCTTGGTAACAGTAATGGGTTGCCAGACGTGAGTCATTCACAATGCATGCTGGGTAAGGTGCTGTTGTTGTAGTAGTTGCTGCAGAAACATCTGCAACAGTAAAAAAGAGGATTGTGTCATTTCATTATACTGTCCGGAGTGAAGACGGTGACGGTGCATTTGTCTTTACCAATGAAGTTGTTTAGATCTATTTTAGCATCAGTGTCCCAAATGTGCAGACCTGCTGGTGTTGTTTATTTTTAGCTCTCCACAGTCTATTTTTTCCACTGTAAGAGACAGACCACAAATAAGCATGCCCAGCTTCTATTACATTGTCTTTGATTATTGAAGGTGTTTCATTTTTGCATATTTAATCTCAAAATCACGAGTCATAAAGTTAACCGGTAATGGCAGGAAAGTGTTCTATATTTAGAAGTGTAAGACAGAGGTTACATCATTTGTCTGTGTATCTCAGGGGTGTCCAACCTGTAGCTTGGGAGCTACCAGTAACTCTCCACCCCCTTCCAAGTAGCTAGCCAAGGGATTTATGAAATGCATTTATCATATTGAATAACTAAAACCTGATTCACTGCCTATTGCCATATTGTAGATGTATAGTTTGCCATAATGTAAATGTATAATTTTGATGTCTAACTTTTTTATAGGCATTTAACTGTACCTCATCTAAGGCTGTGGCTCTTATATTTACTACATTTCTTGCAACTGCATTTTTGTTTTGTAAAGGTAGCTCACCAGAGGAAATACACCCCTGGTGTATCTATTTGCCAAGCTGTGATGATTTAGCCTTTACACTGCCTACAGTAATTTTAAGATCAAGAATAACTGATAATGAGGAAAAGTAATACCTTAATGCTGAGGAATATACTGGACATCACTAAAGTAAATATGTATTTTCTATAATAGATTAGGGCAGTGGATCTGTATGGGTTGTGGAGGCAGGAAAACTCAACACAATGTGCTATTGGCAAAGAAGATTTATCTACATCTAAATTTTGTCCACCAAAATTACTGTTAAATATGTGCTATCCATAACCTTAAATTCACTGGTTTCCTTTTTGATTTGACCACATATCTGTGGGGAGTGTGAATGAGGCCAAGGTGCCTTATTAATATAAAAACTGGTGCATTACACATGATTTACTACATTTCCTTTCCATAAGAATTCTACATATATCTGGTATCACTGCTGTTCTGCCTCTTCTATACAAGTTCAGTAGCACGGCAATAACTACAATCTGAAATTAGCTTCATTGACTTCGACCCCCCCAGAATTTAAACTGTGACCCTATATGTTATGAATCTTATTTAAGGCTGCCTGGTATTTTGTGACATTTGGTCACCATGGCAGAATCCAGCTACATCACAGCTACATCCAAACATGAAAACTAAAAAGTATGTTTTTACATAGCCAAGAACCAAGGATGAGTCTGATACTTCATAATTAGTTATTTAAGCCAGGAAGGTTATGTTTTTGCCTACTTTAACAGCTTGTTAGCTGGAAAATAGTTGGTGTAAGGGGTAGATTTTAATGGTATTTTCAGGAAAGGTGAGAGAAAACTCTGGTTAATAACATTGTTTTATAGGCAACTTTTAAGCACTTCTAGGTTTGATTGTTACATGAAGCAGTGTTGCTTCGGTAAACCATTGTTATGACTGAGTGCCATTTCACCAAACAGCGTTGTACCATCTTATTTTGACAGCATAAATTAGCCAAAAATAAAAACCTGCCCCGAGATGACACTTAATAATCTCTAAACAGAGCTCACTGCTGCACCATTAGCAGTTATTATGTGAAGTAATTATGCAGCAAATGGGATTAAATATGCACATTCTCCAGTAATGTCCTGAAAGCATTCTTGCGAGATTGCAACGGCTGGTTTTTGAAGTCGAACCAATGCAAATGAATAGTAGTGTCTAATTGGTCACGAGAATCCAGGATCGTTATGAGAATAATGGAGTTACTATTGTTCTCTTGTACCACAGCGTCAAGCACCACCTCAGCTCCGCCTTAAGGGTTTATACTCCAGATCGATTAGTCCGACCCACTCCCATTTCAGGAATCCCTTGGCTCCTTATCAAACCGGCTCACTATCCCAAGGACACTGCCCGTTCCTATAACTGTGATTCCAGATGCCCGACCTGTATATTCCCATTGTGCAATTTGTGTGTGCGTGTGGTGAAGCAGCCTCAAGCTTCAAAGGAAATAGCCTGTCAGGGAAGGCAGCTCTGGCTAGAAAACACACAGAATACAAATGCATACAAGGATTGGCAAAATACACAATAGAAATAAATCTTGTTCCAATGTAATTAGTAAGGTGAGATGACAGGGTTGGTGCAGCCTGGAAATATTTGCTATGTTAAAGACAATTGAATTGTGCTAATGCTGTGCGTGTCTTGCTCCACTGTTACATCACTGACGGCTTCAGAGGGTCTTCACTTACATGCGCAGTAATTGTCAGAGAAAGAGGGGGAGCACAGGCGGCAAATAATAATAGGCTTTCCCCTCCTTCAGATCAGTTGAAACCGATAAAAAGAAACAGGGATTAATGAGATGTGCCTAGAAGACCGCAAATAATTTGGCACAGAGAGAGACAGCCAAGATGGAGCCACAAGCTGTATCTGTACTGGTTTATTTGGCCTCATTTGGTAAGACAAATTCATCTGTTGTATTTAAAGGTGCACTGTGTAACATTTCTGGATGGGTATTTCTGCCTAGAGTGGCCTCTGAAGTCAGGGCCCTGGCCACAAAAAACTGAAACCAATATATTTTTAAGAATTAATTAAGAAAGAAAGTTAATTTAAAGGGTCCATATTATTCAATTCTCCAGTCTATATTATCATGTTGTTTCCTCATCAAAAACTTACCTGGAATTGTGTTTTGTTTCATTTACACATGTTTAATACAAACCCTACATATATTAGGCAAAAAACAGGAAGTGCTCCATTTTCTTTTTAAACTCCATACACCTACATTATAATCATTTGGATCATTTCAGCACTGGAATTGCAAATCTCTGCAGTAATTATGGTAAGGTAGATATTGACTTGAAAACTACCACATCACGAAGGTGGAACAGAGCATTTTGAGCTCAGGAAATGTAGACAGACATAAAACTAAACACAACTTCGAGTATGTTTTAGATGAGGTAACAACATTCTAACATGGTTTAATTTTGCATAATACATTACCTTTAAACTTGCACTCAAGATTTTATATAAAAATACTTATTAAATACATTAAAGTCATAGATCCCTCTTTCTTTTCCTCTTCATATCAAGTACAGTACTTTGTTTCCCCGGGCAAGCAATAGCATTAAAGTTGAACCAGCTTTTTTGAACAATGTCCATGTGTTTTGAGAATTTGTAGCATTGCCAACATTGCTGCCATTGCATCACAACCAAGCAATAGTAAACCAGCAGCTCCTTTGCCTTTTGCCTGCAGGCCAAACTACATGAGAGAAACCACAATGGTAACATAACAGGTAAATGATATATTTCCACATGCAGATACAGACAGAAAAACTCTATATACAGCTGAGCTTTCACAACAGCCCATGAGTGACTTTTGATTAATGTATCTGTTAACAGTCGGGAGTGTGAATGTGTCAGTTTGATTGGCAGCGGTGGACCTTGTTGCATAGCTGTTTATTGAACCATCAAGACAAATTTATGCTTTTTTGTACATTTTTGCATAACATATCTATTAGCGAGAGAAGTCTGACAGACCACAATTAAGCCATCAAGCTGGAGAGAGCTAATATAAAATTGTGGAAAATACCTCAATATTAAGGATGCAGGTATGTCTTCGAGAGTCAGTGGGTTCTCTTCAGATACAATGGCTGCCTCTCACTGTCAGAAGAGAAACATTCATCTGTTAGTATCATAGACTAGTTATGGTCATTGAGTCATGTCCAAAATGAATGAAAGGAACAATATGTTGCTTTTATCCTCAATGCGCTGCAAACATGTATGGATTCCTCTCTGAATCTTTGAACTTCTATATTAAAGGCCCCATACTACACTGTTTTCTGATCTATATTATAATGTTGATTCCTCATCAAAACCAAACCTGCTGGAGTTGTATTTTGTTTAATCCACACGTTTAACACACAAATCTTGCATAAATGTTTCACTACAATCATTCATCAATCATCATAATTACAGCTCTACTGAACTAAAGGTAAAATGTAGCTGTTAACTTGAAAACTACCACTATAAGACATCACAAGGTGGAACAAATATTTTGAGTTTTGGAGATATAGACAGACTAATAATAAAGGGTTACTCAAACATGTGTGAAGAAACAAAACACAACTCCATCTATGCTTTTGATGAGGTAACAACATTCTAACATGGCGTAAAACTCACAATAGTCAATTTTGTGTAATATAGAACCTTTAAGATAAATTGCAACAACAAATTTGATATTGGATTAATTCTGTGTCACATGTTGGTTTGACCCTAAGCTCCCGGTGGTCTCCGAATGAGCCAATGGGTACATTCTGTCCAGATGGAGGAGCATGCCTGCGTACATCAGCTTGAGTTGTCGTGCAAACAGCAGAAGGCAGGCTTTACAGGAACTCCAGGCTGAGAGCAAGGCGCACACTCCAGCCGAGATCTGTGCACCCGCCCCAGGGCTTGTGTCACCAAACAGCCCTGTGTGAGCTACACTCTGCCCTGAAGTGGACAGGGAGCAAGAAGGCACCAGACTACAAACACAAACCCCCACTTCCATTCAAATAGGGATGATGTGTTAAAAATGTGAACACCGAAACAGACGTGAAAGCAGAATCATGCCAATATACGGTACCTAAGTTTAAGTTGTTTTAAATGCTGCATAGTTTAACAACTTCTCTTATTTTCTGAATGAGTCTGTGTACTGTGCAAATATGGAAAACTGAAATGAACACTTAAATTTTCCTGCTTGTATGAACCATGTACTAATGCTAAACATAAAGGCTCAGGGTGTAAGCAGAAAATGAGCCTGGCAGTTCTAAATGCATTTGGCTTCTGCTAATCTGCTGTCAGAGAAAAGCACCTCCAGATGAAAGGGATACGTCTACCCTGGATCTAACAGTAGTCTGGAAAAAAAAAAGCATGCACTCTTTGAAGAAGTGGGATTGAAGTCAAATGGTGGCTATCATAGTGCCCGCGCTACAGTCACCTCTCAGCTGTAGGAGGTGTTTAGTGCAGTGGAGGAACAGAGCAGACGCAGATTGTGCTGGGGACGGCTGTGGAGCAGGGCCAGTCCCACCTTTCTGTGCACAGGCGGAGTGTTACTGTGATGAGTCTGCCTGCCACTGTTTCAGCATAGCTCACGGGGCTATAGTCACAGCACATCCGCTTTCTCCAGCCTCATTCTCACTTATTTCTTCGCTGTCTGGTTGCATGGTTGGGGAAGCAATGAGTGTTAGGAGGGCTTTCATAAAAAAAAACAAAAAGTGCCGTAAAAGTGCTATGTCTTCAGTTTGCTTTATGTTGAACCTCAGCCTCATTCACTCATGTTTTGTAACTGCTGTCCTGAATGCAGAGCCGTCTGTATGACACAGGCCCGTGCTTCCTGTGCCTCATCACACAGCGGCCGACCTCAGATGACTTTGCAGACACACTCCGCAGTCTAGCAGTCACGTGTGAGTCTCTGTCTCTCACTGCACAACACTTGTACTACTTCTCTCAGTGCAGCTGCTGTAGACAGTAAACCTGTGCCTTAATGTGTACATTATGCATGGTAAGAAGAGCATTGTAAACCATTCTGAGTGAGTGTGCAAGTGTGTGGCATTAATCAGTAAATGTCAACCACACAGCAGTTAGAGAAACTACAAAGTATAAAGGCAGAGTTGATTTATAATTCAGTATATAAAAGCTGGAACAATATATTTTGAGGATCAATATTTATCATGGGCAGATCATGGGAGATTTTAGCAATTTTTTATGTAATAACGTAAGATTTGAGCAGTAGAGGTTATAATAATAATAGAACAAACTTCTATGGCTAATTATTGGTGTTTTCAATATTATCGTTTATCGAAGAATATCTCTGTGGCAACATGTCACAACAGATATATTTGTATTACAATATTTCTATATAGTTTCTTCTAGTACATATACATTTATATAATTATGCCTTATTTGACACAAGTCTTGTTGCTACTTAATCTGAATTTATTATATTCTGGATTAATAAAATTTGTCTAAGTTTGTCTCTTTGCAATCATGACAGGTCAAACTGCATATGATTTGGTTTACAAAGTGAATGTACAGACTGTCTAGAACACAACTGCACTTTGCCTAGAACACACACAGCTCTCTGGGCCTCTGCGCAGACCTATCACCGATGATCCATAGACAAACATCAATCCCTTTTTACGCAGCTCTCTATAGGCTTGCTAGTACCATGATGCATTGCACCGCTGAGATACTCCATTTACAGCAAATGAGAGCAGAGGAGAATAAATTATATGCTGAGATGATGGCAGTCGTTAAATCAATCAGCCTGGAAATATTGTTGGAATATCTGTGAGCCCTTTGTGGTGGTTAATTCATGGGGGTCGTTCAGGGGTCATGGCTGTGGCTCAAGTGATACCCTATAATCAAAAGTGGACCTGGAGCAGCTCATATGATCAGCTTAGCCAGGCCTATATACACTGAAGAGGGCACAGACCTGTAAATCATGATAGTGTCACATGCAAGTGCTATCACCAGAATGCATATATTAGATCCAAAACGACAGACTCTCTGTTAATTCCCCCCATTAACACTGACATTTAGAGCCACATCCCGTAAGTACTCAGCACTAGTGTACAATACCATTTCATTAGCTCTTACTGTGTGGGCTTTGGAGGAAGAGAGGTGACCGGGAATCCGAGTGTTGCTAGAAGAGGGGACAGACAGGCAGGAGAGGCAGTGATATATTGGCTATGATTCCCGAGGCCTTCCAAGTGTTTAGAGTTAAATCACAGGGGCTCCTAGAGAAAAAGCCCATTCAGCTGACTTACTATGGTTCTGTGTGACAAAGGAGAAGGAGATGCACAGTGCGTTTATCATGGCATGGACCAATGCGTTTGACCCATCAGTTCAATCACTCAGACCAACTCTAAAAATATCCATAATGTGTCTAGAGCTGAGGTCTCCAGCCTTTTTCCTCCACTGAACTTAACAAAACATAAATACTAAAGGGCTACTAATTTTAGCCATCGCATGAAACTGAGTAAGTACAAAAGCCACAACAAGCCTTCGATGGGTATACGGTAGTGAGATGCATATAAAACATAAACCATTATTTTTTAACTAAGGCACAAAGTTAGCCACAAAAATTAAACATTTACTATGATAATATGCATTTAATTAATCAAATTTGAGTTATTCAGAGGTCATTATAATTCATAAATCCCTTGGCAAGCTACTTGAAAGGGAGACCTACTGGTAGCTCTTAAGGAGGTACCTTCAGAATTTGATGCCATTTTGAGCTTCAGACAAGTCAAATGGTCATTCAGATGCTAATTTATCATGAAATTAATATGTTAACTCTATGTTTATAATTCTGTTTGCTGACCTACACTAAACCATTTTGCACAACGAAAAACTGAACAGTGTATTTAAAGGGCAGCTTTAACACTGGACTGTCACTTCCAGGTAATATTGCATGTAAAACGCCAAGCCTGCTACAGTTCTTCTATTTATTCTCAGGTCATTGGTTTAATTTGCACGTTAATGTGATTGCTTATAATTGTTAAATCTGCAGTGGTTAATAAAGTATGTTTGGTGTTATCTGCCTTATTTGCCCCCCACTGGAATATTTCTCTTAATGACAACAGCTCTGCGGGATGTGCTCAGGGGGTAACCTGCCGACACATATTAATGAACCACCACTAGGTCACTTTTACAACCATACATTATTGCTGCACTTAACAGTGACATTAACAATGTGCGTGCTTTAAAGACATAATCTTTAATGCAAATGACACGTTTATAAAAAAATATTGCTTTTGCAGTAGTACTATCTCCACTTGTTACTAGAGATTTTGACCACTTAACACTGTCTCACCAAAACCAAATAATCTTGTAGAGCTGGTTGGTTGTTTATGTTCTAGAAGTGACCAAGATTCTCGTCAAATTAAGTCAAATGGCTTGACTTGACTTTATGCAAACACACTAGTCTTTTTCTACACAGAAATGTCCTGACTAGATTTTACATGCAGTGTATAGGGTCTGCTCCTTAGTTTAAATTGGGCACATAGTTTGCTTTGCTCTTGATATTAAACCTTCCTCGATAACAGCATTCAGCCACTGACACATATTTAATCCACAGGTTGCAAAGTCAGCTGTGTAAGCATGGCCAAACACTCCTCCAGTTACCAACGAGAACCACACACTTTGAAAAAACAAAGACAAGTGGATCTGAAGCCGTATTATCCTATGTCCCTAATTTCAGAGTAGGGATGGGCGATATCTCGATATATCGAATATATCGAGATATTTTTACAACTTGATATGGACTTTGACATATCGTATATATCGACATAATACTTATATTTAATCCTGATTTGGCAGCTTCTCTGTTCTGCCCTCGTCACTTTTCTTCCCCTCATGTGTCTCAACATGAGGCGCCTCTACAGAAGGACACACAACTCGTCCATGAGGCGCCTACAGAAGGACACACAACTCGTCTCTAAATGCCGAAAATTGGTGTTAACCAAAGCTTCTAGCACCACGAACCTTTACCACCATTTACAGCTCGTTGTGCCCTGATAGAACTTTTTTTTCAGCGGTTATAGTTTATGCAAATGAGCTGGTTTTAAGTTTTGTTTCTGTGAAACGTCAACAAATGTGCACAAAGCTGAATTAAACACATTATAATCTCAAACGGGTATGCGGCTCTGTCGTCTTTATGGTTTACATGTTGTAAAGTTTATTTCTGCTGAAGATTTAAATTAAGAATCTGCTGTTTTTTCTTGTAGAATAATGTTTGGAAACGTTGGGTTTGATCTGCGCAGTGGATTGTGGGAAACCTCCTCACCGCTGGTGAGGAACATGGATCTATTCAAATAAGGAACCTCCTGAGCTTCCTCTGCTAAAGGAGCTTATTTCTTACTTTATTCAACAGTTAAATTATTATTTTTATACAGGGATTTTTATTTTGTTTTTAATGTTGCAGAAGCACTTTCCTACATGTTCCTATATGAACTGCCAACTTCTTTGCACTTCAACATTTTTGTTTTTACAGTAGTTTTGGGGGGGTTATTTTTCCTGTACAGATATCGAGATAAATATCATATATATCGAGATATAGTAAAATATATCGAGATATATTTTTTGCTGCATATCGCCCAGCCCTATTTCAGAGGGTGTGATTGACATGAGGATTAACCAGTCAGAGAGACCCATGCCTTGCTTCAAAAATAAACAAAGAGAAAATAAAAAAAGAGAAAAGACAATATAAAGGACTGGCACTCAGTGTGGATTTTTTTTTTTTCTTTTTTTCTTTTTTTTACAAAATCTACAATGAAAGCAACTATTACTTATTTATTGTAAAAGAAGTTATATATTTTGTTCTGAATGTTTTAAATGACCCTCCCATAAACTCTAATGTGCTTTCTAGGCAAGGTGACTCCAGGAAGTGTTCATGACAAGGCTAAGAAATTGTGGCCCACATAATTATTATTTGTGCCTTTATTTTTTGTTTGAATTAACAATAATCATGAGTAAACTTTAGATCCTTCTCCAGCACCTTCTGAAGGTAAAGACCTGTGGCTATATACCTTATTCAGGATCAATACCGAACAGAACAATCAGTATTGGTTTGGTGCTGGTGGTCTGAAGCATGTGTTGCTCCACTGGTTATCTGGTGGAAAAAAATATAAAATGTAGATATATGTTAAATTCACTCTTGAAACAACTGTTCTTCAATTGAGACATTTCAGAGTTCCAACAAAAAAGTACAAAAACAGGATAATATTGCTAATATTTTATGACCAATGGAGCTGTTGTATTTTAGCCAACTTAATTTAGCAATATTATATTACTTTGTGTAAATTTAGCAACTAATGAGGTTTAAACAATACTGCACAGCCTATGGAAAGAGCAAAAATCTTCTTTTGAGATTTAAGGCATTTGTTGCAAAGGAAAAAAATAGCATTTACTTTTGTAAATTGTTTTAGCAAAGTATCCTAATAATGCCCAAGTCATATCTTATTTATCTGCATCTGTGGGTTATTGCTATGGAAATGAGGCTAATATAGTCCTGATGAAATGTCTTCTCCATTACCAGGAGTCCTCTTAATTACGCCCTAGGACAACAATTTCTAGTTAATTTACCCTTGGCAGATGCAGCCACTCACAACTCTATAATATATATCAAGATAATTCAACAGAAAAAGTTCTCAACCTACAACAAATTCATTTATTGCACTATAACACCTGATCTATCCTTTCACCAATCCTTTATATGTAATAAGCACATAAATATATCAAATAGTCCAAACATCCTGTTAAATCTTACGATTATATTCTGTAGCTGTCTGCCTCGACTCAAAGAGATGCTCTGTCTCAACGGTGACAACACATTTACATTGTAGCCATGGACACCAGCACTCCTCTCACCTCGCATGGGGCAGTCTCCTGCAAATAAAACACGCATAACTCACGACCATGTGATGTCAGACAAGTTCAGCAATGTCTTTACACGACACAAATACTGTAAAGGCAACTGGCTGCTATTGAGAGTAGAGACAAAGCCACTGTAGTCGTTAAAACATGCTGACCAACAGGAAAATCAATGAGCATCAATAGCTTATCATCTATGTCATTAGTCATTTTTTGAAAGAGTCATAATTATACCAAGCCAGTCCATCCGTCTCGGTGGGTGAATCGCGTGAGGTGACTAGTAAGTGTGTCCTTCGGCCTCATAATATTTCTAGTTGTCACTAGTTCTCATAACTGTTTCTAGCCGACTCTGTAAACAGAGCTGCAGAGGTCACTGTTCATTATTTCAAATAACTGATTGTTAGAAATAAAACCCCAAAATGTATGTGGATGAGGGCTTAATATAGTATTTTTTTGAAGGTGCCGAGATAATGACCTATGTGGGCCTGTTCATGTTGCACCAGAGTGGAATCAGAGTAGAAAGTTACAAACCGATAACACATATCAGATTATTTGTCTTGATTCATAACAATGGAGAATATGTTGGGGTTTTTTTTTTTTTTTTGGTTTTTTAAATCCTTCTCCAAAATAGAATGTTTGCACATCACAAAAGACATCAAATCAAATCAGTGAGATTCAAGGACAGTGCTGAACCACCAACAGCTGTAATACTGCACAGGACTGTCCACTTCCTCCAAGGTCATACTGAGTGATCAAGATGTAACATACAGCAATATCAATACAGATATGAGGAGGAGAAGTCAGGCGTGGTTTTAGATAGAGTAAATGCAAGACGTATTAACAATGTGCACTTGATATGCTAGTTTATGAGCTATGCATCAGTGTTAATGCTAGGAGATAACATATTTGTTTATATTATTTCCTTTTTCGACCATGATTTATTCACGTACATCTAGTCATTTTCAATTCGACGGTGTGTATATTATTCACACGGATATCATTAAATTGTAATTTCCTTGGTTGCAAGTTGTGCAATTGCCTACCTTCTTTATCTTCTAAGTTAAACCGCAAGAGCGGCACCTGCTGGACAGAATCAGAATAGCATTTGTTTTTTAAGTACAATGGTCGTTCAACACCATTTTGTATTATTGTTATGTATTGCATCAATGTATTGCAAAAAATATAAACGTTTTAATTTTACAAAGAACTATTGTCCATGGGCAGAACGTGTACCGGAACTATTATCCACGCATTGTCTGCACAACACGGAAGCTTTTGAACAACACACCCAATGCTAACCAGCTGTACGAGTAATGCTAGCTCAACCGGTTTCTTCAAATATCGTGAATTTTTTTTTATATTTTCATCTAGACTAGGCTGTCGTTCACAATTCTTGCGCACGGATTAATGCTATGGTGTAGAGTTGTGGTTTAGGCTTGTGACAAAAGGATGTTGTACTTGAGACGTTGAAAATGGAGAAGAGGTGAGTTAAAAGCTAACCTTTGCTAAGTTGATACACTCATCACTTCATGTGCTGCAGGTGGCAGTTAGTAGTGTCTAGATTAGGTTACAATTCATCTTAATTATAGGCAAGATAGAAACGCTTAAGTGGAAGTCTAACATTGAATTGTAACGACTATATGATAGTTAAATTCTCGGGTTAACTGCTAGTGTGCATTAATAGCAAAGTGACGCGAGAGTTAATATTTACTGTAAGATTCTTGTGTGTATAAATAATGGTCTTGATTGATGGTTTGTTGTGTATTTCTTTGCTTTGCAGATCGAGCGTTGTGTGACTCTACTGTGTGTGGCCTTGTTATGGAGAAGCCGTGGAGATTGTGGGGGGCTCTAGAGCGCTGCACCCTCTGTCTGGTGTCATGGTCCTGGGGCGCTTGCCGCGTCTCTCTTCTGGCTCTCATCCTCACTTTTCACCTGTATGGGGGCTTCTTCCTCTTAGCTCTTATCCTGGCCTCTGTTGCTGCCATACTTTACAAATTCCAGGATGTGCTTCTCTACTTTCCAGACCAGCCCTCTTCATCTCGACTCTATGTCCCATTGCCTACAGGTATTCCTCATGAGAATGTCTACATCCGTACCAAAGATGGTGTCAAACTTAACCTTATTCTGCTCCGATACACTGGAGGGGACGCAGTTCCTGGAGTCACAACTGGCAGTCAAAGCACCTCTTCTCCACCAACTATTCTTTATTTCCATGGTAATGCTGGAAATATTGGCCACAGAGTACCAAATGCCCTGCTTATGCTGGTCAATCTGAAGGCCAACGTAGTGCTGATGGACTACAGAGGTTATGGGAAAAGTGAGGGTGAGCCAAGTGAGGATGGGCTTTACTTGGATGCAGAGGCCACACTTGATTACGTTATGACTCGACCGGATCTGGACAAGACTAAAGTTGTGTTGTTTGGCCGCTCGCTTGGGGGTGCTGTGGCCGTGCGCTTAGCTTCAACCAACCCCCATCGTGTAGCGGCCATTATTGTGGAGAACACCTTCCTGAGCATCCCTCATATGGCATCTACCCTCTTCTCATTCCTGCCCATGCGCCTCTTACCCTTGTGGTGCTACAGGAATCAGTTTCTCTCATATCGTCAGGTTCTGCAGTGCCGCATGCCCTCTCTGTTTGTGTCTGGTCTTTCTGACCAACTTATCCCACCTGTCATGATGAAACAGCTCTATGAGTTGTCTCCAGCACGGACTAAGCGCTTGGCTATTTTTCCAGAGGGCACACACAACGACACGTGGCAGTGTCAGGGTTACTTTGCCGCACTGGAGCAGTTCATGAAAGACTTGCTTAAAAGCCATGCCAGTGAAGAGACTGCTCAGCCTTCTGCAAGTGTAACTATTATTTAAAATTGGTGACTACAAAATGAGGCAAAGAATGTACATTTGTATCCACTTGTCTGCAACATTATTTTATCACACTTTATTACTTTGTAAATGTTATTGTTATGAAAAATCTTTAAATATTCAGAAGATGGCTCTGCCGCTTTTGAGGTGTGTTGTGGTGCAGGTATGAATGCATGTAAAACTTTTCTGAAAGACCCCAGAGTAGACCTGGCCACTCTAAAACGCACCCTAATAATAAAAATAATAATGGACAGAAGCAAGGTCTGCAATATAAGTTACTTTTGAGTCAGTTAACATCTACTCTGTACATTTTGTTTATAATGAATTTTTATCTGACATTCTGATGTGTAAAGTATACTTTCAAAGGTGTGTGCTACTAGGCAGACATGTAATTACTAGTACACAAACTAGTAGCTACTGGAGAACTGGAGATGATATGTACACCAAGAAGTTTCACACATACTGTATAGCTTTCATTTTCTCCACTTTATTATTTGTTGTGTGTCACTGTTTGCAATATTTCATGTGGGTAATAGTGTGAGCCCATGATTATCTGATGCTCTGGCTGAAGTCTGTCGGAGGGCTTTTAATGAGCTAATTAACCTTTGGTGCATGTCTTCCAGGGGTGGAGCAGAGTCTGACAATGAAAACACTGTTATCTGCTTGGGCTTACAAAATGCAGCACACTGCAGTGCACAGCAAAGCAGCGCAACAAAGCCATTTGATTACACATCTCCTCAGCCATATTTAAACTGTCTGTATACTGTACCACACTGAAGATATGACACCTTGAATGATTTAACATGTTTGGCATATAATGTTAAAATAACAACAACTAAGCAGTTGGTGGAGGCATTTACAAAGACAAAACTCAAAATATTGCAAAATGTTATTATGTGGTAATTCAAAAGATCATAAGAATTGGAGGCAGAAGTGACAGAAGTGTGATACTCAAAAATGAGAGGAAACTAGCCTCAAAAAGCTTCTCCTTTGCCTATGTACTTAAAAATATTGTTGTAATACTATTATGACCCATTTCCTTTTCATAATGTGAGTGGCACCAAAGCATCATATTTTCTAATATGTTAAATTCATTAACTTTTTGTACAGTCTAAATTCAGGGGATTTTTGTGATTAGATTCAATCCTACTTATTTAACTGCGTATGTATTCATTTAATTTTAAGTGCTTATTTGGGCCACGTAACATAGTTTGAATGTGTTGAAAATATCCAAGTGAATGTCTGGTTCTAATTTGATGTGGCAGAAATACTGCAGGGCATCTTTGTGTTCACATGTGAATCGAGCTGTTATCTGTATATGAGAAGTGAGTCTATTGTATTGAGGCAGCACAGTGTTTGGTGCACATCCTTTAATTACTCTACATTAATGACATCTGAATGAACCATTGTTTTATACTCATAAAATGCTCATGCCAAATTGAGTGCTTTTCCATTTTTCTATTTCAACACATCAAACTTATTTTGTAAGCACACTTTCACTTTCTATTTTCTGTACTGTAACATGCAATAAATTGATACATTAAGTTTAAGTTCATCTATGTTTTTTGTAGGGACGGGCACTTTTTAAATTTAGTGTATTTAAATTGTGTGCACTTCCTTCTTTCAGTTCACATTTGCCTCACTTATATGGTATAAACTTATATACAGCCTTCCAAGACCAGAGCAGAAGTATTCAGAAAAAATATATTTACTATATTTATAAAAATAAAAATAAATATAAAAATATATTGCTATATTTACAAAACGAGTAGTCACACAGATATTTTTTACTTCTAGGTAAAGTTCATTGTCACTGTTAAATTTACAAGTGTATTACTATTGTATTGTTCAAAATGAATACACATTATGCTCAGAATATATGCATAAAAAGTGGATGCTTTGTGCAAAATATAAGGATCCTCACAGTTAGAAAAATAGTGTGGCCAAGTTATCAGTTATC
>JACN01072532.1:0-14986 GCA_000787155.1 Scartelaos histophorus
CTGTCTTGAATTCCTAATGAATGTGTGGTGACATCTTCCAGGGAAATGTAAATTTGTTTAATTCAGTCTTTATTTAAAGGGACAATGTACAGAGACATTAAGTTCATAAAAACAAGATGTTTTGCATCTGCAGTCCCTGCATTACAGAAAGATACAGATACAGATACAGAGCAATTAATCAACAATAAGAACCCATTCAGACTGTCCACTCTCAGACACACTATACACTCACACCAAATCACACATTAATAGAGCAAAGCATTATGTATTTACAGTGTCACGAATTTCATATTATAAAATCCATATAAACCTACCATTACCATGAACAGCCTTAGTTGAGTGATTATTGCTTGAGAATGTAACTGGTTCTGGTTATGTCCGGAATACAAGGAGAAGTCATCGTCCACTTTGGGAAATGATTTGGCGCAATCTATTTTCCTTGAGCACAAGGCCTTCAATTGGACATGTCTTGGTTTGTTCTCCAACGGCATCACTCCGCACTTGTAAACTTCTGCGCTCATCCGTGTGAGGACCAGTGTTGGGAATGACTCTGTCTGATCGCTTGGGTGGATGGTGAACTTGTCAGCCCTTATTGCAATACACCAAGGCCGAAATAGTTATGAGTAGGCTGGTTGTTTCAATGCAGTTAGATAAATGATCTGGATCAGTCAAGTCACAGCACAGGGACTGGAGAGTTTGTCTGTCAGCACTGCTACGCCAAGCTGCTGGGTGCAATAGATCTGGTGTATTTTCTGTACAGGCTTCTCCGCTTATCCCCATTCCATACTCAGGTGTCCTCTGCACTCACACTCTGACCTGAGAGCTCAGGCAATTTTTAAAGGATTTGTTTAGAATTGTACCATATTATTACAGTGTTCTCTCATCACAAATACCTAAAGAGATGTCATCCATGCCTGTTTGGGTGGTTTGGTGATCTCTCTCAGGCCCTATTTAAACCCTCTTTACAGTTGACCGTAAGATTCTGTTCAGTACGTCATCCATGCTCCCACATGACAATTCCCCATAAACATACAAAAACTGTACACACCTTTACAAACCTGGTGGGATGTGCAGTAGTTTCATTAGCGGGGTGCACGCTGATTGTGTTGATGGCTATAAAACATGTTAATACATTGTATATAGCATTTCCATAACAGTAAAGGGTATGTTATGTGTTAATACAACATAGAAGTAACATACCCACTCTTTAAAGAATCTGGGAGAGGAGCAGTGTGCTGTTGACCTTTAACCCCCTGATTCTCCAGAGTAATGACTGTCCTCTGAAAAACTCAGCTTAAAACCACACATGCCATGTTATAAAGAGCCTCTGTTTGTTGGCAACCATTAGCAACTGCTAGGTTCAGAGGCAGAGGACCAAATTCTGGGTCCCATGTACAAACTTACAAACCCTAATATGTAATCTTGGTTTGTTTTTTTTATATAACACATTAGGTTTTTTGCCCTACACTATTGATTACAACATCTCATTAATTGAGATCCATCCTGTCTCATGAGGGCTGTAGTGCCAGAATTTCACTTGGCTTTATAATTGTATTGTATACAAAAATACAGTTTAGATTCTAAGCTTTAAATGTACTTGTATGCTTTGGAGTTGACCTCAGTCACATTAATGCTGCTGTGCTAAAAACTAAAGGCCATCCAGTTAAGTTTAGCTTCAGTAAAATAATGTGGCTTTATAGTGACATCCAAAAACTTGGTCTGATTAGCTCCTAATATGGATGTTTGGTGAAAAAAAGAATGAGCCCACTACAGCTTCCTAGTCACAGGGGTACAAATACTGTTACTGGCACTCCCCTGTGTAAACTTAAGGAGGTAGGGCTTTGCATTCATAATGAACAAGCCACCAACATTACATGCAGTTAATGATGATGCCAAAATTGTGCCAACAACCTGTGACTTTTGTGATCCCTTAGACCCACATATCCACTATGCAGACAACTATGTCTGCATAGTGGAAGTGGAAATATGGATGTTTCAAGCTATCAACTTGTCAGTGCTTCTGAATTGTAAAAGTGTGAGCATCAGCACTAACAGCTTCGCTCCGGCTGGAGCCCACAGTGGGCACCGAAGCAGAGGGACTAAGACATTGAGGGGGGCGTCATTTTATTAAGTGGCTGGTTTTCGCTTGGCAATACTGAATAACTTGTGTACTTTCCAAAAGAGTGTGACTGTGTTGACTCAAGTGTGCAGAAGAGTTGTTATATTGGCTGCTTAACTAACAGCTCTTTCTATGTGTCCTTCCAGAGTCTGCCCAGGGGGAGAAGCCCTCCTCAGCGGCCCAGTCTTCATCTTCTGGCTCTGGGAGCCTGAACCCCTCCAGCGCCCCCTCTGGTTCCTCTGCCTCCACTGTCCCTGTGTCTCCTGTACTTCAGTCTACGACCCCTCCTCTACTGCAGGACCCCAGCCTTCTACGACAGCTCCTCCCCGCTCTTCAAACCGCCCTCCAGCTCAACAACACCAGTGTGGACATGGCCAAAATCAACGAAGGTAACACGCTTTGGTTCCATTTGCTTGGACAGTTATTTGGCCTTATGTGATTCATTGAAGATGACGTTTAGCTTTCTTAAGCCCCAAAGAAAGTGGTTTACATAGCATAGTTTATGGATATCCTCCTGTTAGTTTAAGTTTAAGTAGAGGTTGACAATGTGTTTCTTTTCATGGCTGATGCTGGTACTGATTTTAGAATAAAGCAGCATCTGATGGCTAATAAGCGCTGCCGATGTTTTTGGAGCAACACTTTGAAAACACATCAGATCTCAATACTGAACTAACTCTATAAGATCCTTGGTTAAAAGTGTTTGATTTATCTGTGACTACAGCATAAGTGGCATTGAGGTTTTCATTAGTGTATTGTTGTCTGTGACTGTGACAGTTTGGTTTAATGCAAGTGGAACAACAGCAGCCCCATCTTAGCTCTGTGTTAATAGTGCTATATGCTATTAGCTCCTGGGCAAACATAATGAGGAGAAAAGTCCGTGTGCATCTATCCTCGGTGTAAATACAGCGTGGTTTTGGTTTAAACTGGTAAGAGCGTTTTGCTCTAAAGCTGCTTTTTAGATGAGCAGTCTGAAGACTGTGCTACAATGGGACGTGTTAGTCTTGAGTCCTGTGTGGCAGGCTAGTCCATTTTGCCAAAATAGAATTTCTGCAACTTTAAAATGCTTCACACTTTTTCGTGTGCTTGTCAGTGACGACAAATGGTGTCTTGCAGGGTGTCCTCCTAGATCTGTGTAAGGGCATCACTGAGCTCCTGTAGAGACTGAGGAGCCAAACATAACGTCCCAGAAGTGTTCTATTGAGTTTAAGTCAGGTGATTGTGAGGGCCATTCGACTGTATCAGTTCCTTCAATGTTTTGCCACATGAGGCCAGGTGTTGTCGTGCATCAGGAGGATCTCAGGACCTACTGCACCAGCGTAGGGTCTGACAATGGGTTCCAGGATTCCAGCCCTGTACCTAATGAGAGTCAGACTGGCCTCCTTAGACCATCACTGACCCACCACCAAAACTCTCACGCTGAACCATGGCACAGCAGCAGAGCGTTGTCTTTGTCTTCTCCAGACTCTTTCACGTCTATCACAGGTGCTCAGGGTGAACCTCCTCTTATTTGTGAAAAGCACTGGGCACCACTGTCGAACAGGCCAATTCTGCTTTTGTCTAGCATATGCTAGCAAAGCTCCACAGTGCCACAGAGCCTACTACAGACCGTGGACAATCTGTGCAGTTACTGTAGGGTTAATGAATGGCTTCATATTCCCACTAGTGATAGTCACTCTAGCCAAAGCAGCACTAGTGAGCACTAGCACTATGACCTCACTTACAAAACCAGTCCTGTTTTAGGGGTTGTCGTATTGGTGCCGCTCTAGTGCCCATGTTGTTTATTTTCATTAAAAGATGTGACATCCTTTTGCTCCTCAGACATTGCCCTGTCCTTACTTGGATAGATATGCAACATATTTTTTCACATTGAGGTCTGCTTTTTAAAGAGTTCATTCATTTTTTAGCAATGTATATGGGAGGGACTTGGAGAATTTTCCCCAAAAATACAATGTGCAGATGCACTAAAAAGTGCTCATATTGCCCAAGTGTAACTGGACATTATCTCCATTGGTCTTTATATTAAATTTGAAAGTTTGCGTTCTCCACAACATAATAGTTCCATTCATTTTCCAGTGTGAATTATCTGAGTATGATCCTGGACACTGCTGCATACGCAAGCTGCTCTGATTCTCTCAGTGCTTCTGCTTTTCTCATGGCACATATGCAGTATGTTGCTTAATCAGAACTTAGCATGATTTATCTGGGAACATATTTTGGTCTCTCTACTTCGCCAAAATCTTTTTACTGATGTCTGCCTTGCCCCCCAAATTTGGTCAGGCGGCACGAGCACCAGTTTATGCCAACTGTGTAGAGTGAAGATCTATATAATGGGAGAAAGGCAGTTTCAAGACCTCTGTCCTGCAGTTGACCCGGAGGACCGTATAGAATTGATCAAGTAGAATATTTAATTCAAATTGCTGTTAGTTTGTAAATAGTTTGTGAAGTTGATGCTGTTTTTTTGGTAGTGTCTTTGAGGTCCCATTTGTATCTTAGATCTTGTATAACCACATGTTTGAGCAGCGCTGGTTGCATCAGCTGCATGTGCATTAGTTGCTCTGCTCTAACATGGTTTGTGTTTGTGTCCAGTTCTCACAGCTGCGGTCACACAAGCGTCACTGCAGTCGATGCTTCATAAGATCCTCACAGCCGGACCTTCAGCGTTCAACATCACTACTATCCTGTCACAAGCAGCGCAGCTCTCCAGCCAAGGTAACTCTCAGACACTGAACACTGCTCAGGACTTAAAGTACACATGGTTTGCCTGAGCAGCTATTGTCATCTCCATCCTCAATATTCTGCTGTTGTATCATGTACGTGTGAAGTACTTTTGCAGTGTGCTAATACAAAGCTACCTGAGTTTGGCCCAATGCTGGTGCGTGCTGTTTTTTTGACGATTGCTCTCATGTTTACCAAAAAATGATAATTGTATTAATGTGCAATAAGATGTGAGAGTTGATATCCTCGCGATGTGAGGAGTGTGCATGTGCCTGCATATCTAAAGGGGTGACTGCGTAGTTTCAATACTTGAGCTCTCAAATGTGAGTTCAGATCTCCATGAGGTTTGGACAGAATGTTTCTGGAGCCACTGTCCACACTACAGTGTGATAGAACTATCAGTTGTGAACATACTCAAGGAAAAAGTAGAGATTGAAATATTGTCCAAACAGTGAAGGGTCAGGGTTTGTTCAGTGGGCTAGATTTTGTTTTTGAAATCTCCCTTGAGCCCATATTTGTTCCATATTGATACTCATGTGTTAAAACTGTACTGTGAATGAAAGACACCTTCTTAAGTGTTGTATTTATATTATATTATATTATATTATATTATATTATTATTCACACTTTTCAGGCAGATGTACGTACACTAACATACGTCTGCAATAACACAGAATTTTGAGCACAGTGGACAATAGATGCACCATGGATGAGCAGTTAGACGCTCCAGTTTGCAGTCCAGAAATAAGTGAGTTTAGTGCTTCTGTTGTTCATACCACAGACGTCCTCACTGTTTCTCACTTCTGTTTTTTTTTTTTTTTATTAGTAAGGCCACTATGTTAGTTTTGACACAAAAGGTTAATTCACCTGTCAGTCACACCTGTCAATCTGTGAGAGACAGGATACAGTAAGATACACAAGTATTGATATTTTGCAGTTTACATCATCAACATTCCATGGGTTTGTGATGCTAACTATAAGCACTGCTTGTTTGTTTTTTTGAGTTTCCAGACAATTATAAAACCTTTGGGTGTTTGCTATAGCGCCCGACTGATAATTCAATTCAATTCTATTTATTTTTGTATAGAATGAAGCAGAATAAGAATAAGAAAGTCACAATTCAAAAATATAGAATGTCCAACAACAAGCAGGCAAATGGATAATTGTCCCAGCATCTCCCGTCCTTAGACCCTCCTTCTCCGGCAAGGAAAAACAAAAAAAAACAAAAAAACAGAAATCTCAGGGAGAACCACAGTGAAGGAGAGATCCACTCCTATGGATGGACAGGCATAGGCCAGGACGTATCCATTGCAAGTAAGGTTGTAAGTCTGTAGGCCAAAGCTATTGGCAGAAGGAAACTACTAATCTAACAGGATGAGGACAGATTAATCCAGGACATGAAAGCAGGGAGGGGTCCAGGTCCTCGACACTAGGGGGGTCCAAACTGGAACAGCAGCATCTGAAACAGTTACACTCCCCAAAAGGGCAGTGGGACAAGGGACAATATGTGAATAGCAAAGAACAGACTACGAATGAACTAGTAATTGAATATTCTTAACAAGGATTTTTATGGCCAATAGGGTACCAGTAAAATGGGAGTTGGAGGTGCTGATAGCCGATATAAAAGCTGATATATTTAGTGATGAAAAATTCACTGTAAATCTTTTGGAGAACCTGCCCTGTGCTACAGCACACAATACACACACAGTGGGACATTCTTGACAGTAAAGAAAATAAATAACCTGCCCCTATCAGCCTTTAGTGGTGAATGCGTGCACGGTGCAACGGTGCCGATCATTCTCACCTCTGCTCACAGCTCATTTACGTATCAAAATGTGTCTAGTACGTGTGCACAGCCACCATAGTCACTTTACAGTCGGCCAATCTTAACAAAACAGGCTGTTTGTGTGTGGTAGCTACAGCAGCTAAGAGCTAACCAATGAGAACAGAAGAAAGTAGCTTTAAAACAGACACATTAGCAACACTCACCGCTCACACCATTTAATCCTGACTCAGAATGATTGTCCGTAAAATAATATAGTCCAGCATGTTGACAGCGTGTCTGCCTGTGGGACGGTCCTCTCAACTCCGTTGTTTCTGGCCTAAACTGCGCTGAAGTTGACTTTGAATTTAAATGCTTTTGTGTCTGATCCACGATGATCATACTGTCTATAAATTAGAGCCTCAGTCTTTTGCACATGGATCTATGGGTGTAAACAAGTGCACCTGAGTCACATGACTCGGGGTGCGTTCAGGGGCAGTATAATGTTACATATTGACAAATTTCTCCACAGATAAATACTGATGCAGCTCCACATATTAGGACATTTATCTGTCTGTAAATAGAAGATATGTCTCAAAGTGCCAACTGATATATCGGTTAAGCCCTCGGTTGGGTTTGCTATTGTATCCATTGTGTCACCATAGTGGGAACAGCTGAACATTCCACCATAGAGATTCATGTAGAACACCCTCAGTGTGATGTCACTGCAAAGCATCAGTATGTTAAATATCCTGTTATGTTTTGGTGAAGTGAGTATTCTAACGTGTCATATTGCAGTATGCTGTGTTTTCATACTATCTTCTTGTGTTGCAGCCGCTCAGCAGTCCAACCAGTCGCCCATGTCATTAACGTCAGATGCCTCGTCACCGCGGTCGTACGTGTCCCCTCGGATCAGCACGCCACAGACCAACGCCGGGCCCCTGAAGCCTCTGCTCAACACGCAGCCCGTCATCGCACAGGCAAAGGTACAGTGCGAAGGGTCATAGGTCTCAGAGTGAGAAACATTAAACATGGACACGCTTCATATCAGTCACAACTTGTCTTTGGCCATATGATGGTTCTGATATTTTGGTGTCTTGGTGTCAGAGTGAGCTCTTCTCTCACTCTGTATGTAAGAGACATTAACATACCTGAGCCTGAAGCCTGATATTTTTCAAAACTGATCATGTGCACAGTCACACAGTGTACCTGTGAGCCGTTGTGCCATTACCAATTCCTCACATTGTGTAGTACGACATGCAAAAATATTGACAGCCCAAAAAGGAACTATGTAACCTCTGGTTGATGGTACGCCTTCCAACTCTCCATGGAGGGCTGTTTGGCATGAAATGTTCCATACTAAGGCATGAAACATGTTTTGAATTTGATAAATTGCAAGTGTTTGAATTGCTCAAAAATACATTAAAACACAAGCATTCTTACTGTGAGTGTGGTCACCTCTACACAGATCTGACCCATAACTTGGTGTCATGTGCTTGTCTCCATAAAGATGCATCATTTTAATACCACACTGTGGAACATTCATTCCATGGATCCTCGTAGATTATAGAGCCCCTCCCATCACAGTTCCACAGTGAACGTTTAAATGAACTTGCTAGTCAAATGTTGCACATGTTCATTCACTTTCACACTTGTTCTGATAATGTGCCTGTGAACACTGAGCCCACAGCGTTTACTGTGTGCCTACTGATTCATGTGCTTGTATTGTGTTGGTGTTGTGCAGGTGAGCTCATCATCAGTAAAGCAGGCGTCTCACCCTCAGCCCTCCTCACAGCCGTCTGCCTCCGGTGACAAACAGCAGCACAGCCACGATGCTACGAGCGCCTCGCCCCGGACACTGCAGCGTCAGGGGTACGTTCACTCAGCCTCACAGCCCCCGATACTGTCTGTGTGCACATCCTGACCTACACCGCCTGGGCTAATGTGGCTTTGCTTTAGGGGCTTTCATTGTGGAGTTATAGCACCATCTAGTGGCCTCTAATGAAAGTCCTCTGTGCTACTTGGGAATACAGTTTTGTTGGCAAGACTTGTATTAATCCCATGAAGCTGGCACTATTAAAAAGCCCAGCACACTGGAGATGACACAAAATCTCTGTGGCTCTAATTTCTCCTTAAAAGCCCAGAATACTGTTTTCTGATTTGTGTTTCCTCATCACAAACACAGCTGGAGTTGTTTTGTTTCATTCACACATGTTTAACACACAAACTCTGCAGATTTAGGCTGAGTTCTTCTGTCAGAAGACACTGTTCCACTACAGGAAGTGCTCCACTGTGTTTTTAAATGTCATACACCTTTACTAGAATCATTTGGAAAATTTCAGCTCTGCAATTGCTAACCTCTATTGAACTAAAAGTAAAAGGTAGTTGTTGACAAAAAAAACTACCACTATGTGACATCACAATTTTGTGGCATTTTTAGCTTTAGAGATGGAAATGATGAAGTGTTACTCAAACATGTGAATAAAACAAAACACAACTCCAGGACTGTTTCTGATGAGGTCACAACATTCTAACATGGCTTAAATTTCACAAGAGTCCATTTTGTGTAATCTGGGACTTTTAACCTTTGCTGTGATTTCTAAATGCCGACATGGGCAGGGATTGATTTCTGTTTGTTTTGCTGCTGTAATCTTTTGGGGTGGTTCAGAGACTTTGTTTTCATAGTTCAAAGCTAGAGACACGAGCTAAAATTTGACCCTCTTCTGTAAGTGTGTAAAATGTCTTGATCGTTCTGCTCTTTCTGCTTCTTCACATGAAGTAAGTTACTAAAAGTAGTTTTAGTGATTTGAAGCTCTGGTTATTTTCATTGAGTGTAATTCAGTAATGTTGTAACTGCATGTCTGGTGTAAAGGCTGAGTGCACTGACAGAATGTTGTGTGCTGTGTGTACCAGCAGTCAGAGGAGTCCCTCTCCAGGCCCTAACCAGCTGTCCAACAGCACGTCCTCCTCTGCCACAGGCTCCCGGGCCTCCTGCTCCCTCACCCCCTCCCTGTCTGCACACTTTAACGACAGCCTCATCAAGCATGTGCAGGGCTGGCCCGCCGAGCACGTCGAGAAGCAGGTACTGTGTCCATCAGCACTTTAAATGTGTGTGTACAAGTGTGTGCTTATGTGTGTGCTCATGTGTGTGCTTGTGTGTGTGTGCGCGCACAGGCGTCCAGACTACGTGAAGAGGCCCACACCATGGGGAGCATCTGCCTCTCAGACAACTGCACAGAGCTCAAAAACCTGAGGTCTCTGGTCCGAGTGTGTGAGGTGCAGGCCACGCTGAGGGAGCAGAGGTACAGTGTGCTCCTCATACCTTGTATGTGCTGAGGTAAAAACATGTCTCACATATACTCACCTGTGTCTCTCTGTGACAGGATACTGTTTTTGAGACAACAAATCAAAGAACTTGAAAAGCTGAAGAACCAGAATTCGTTCATGGTTTGAGGACTGTTGGCTGTGGACGTGTATAAGGAGAATATTGCACAGGGGAGCTGGAGGCAGAGCAGTTGTTGAGTTCTCTGGAGTCCAGCCCGTACACAGGAGCTGCAGTTGGCCTGCTTGGGCCTGCTTTGGCCTGCTTTGGACCGCAGGGCTGGAGCATCCAGGAGAGCGTGAGGATCTGCTGAGGGCAGGGGACAAAAGACTTTAACTGCGGAAACTTGTAGATTTGTGTAGATGTTATTATCTATGTTGTAAATATGTTTTGTAGATTGAAGCCATGGAAAGCCATGTCTATCAAAGCTTTTGACATCCAAACTAATCAACGCTTAGGCGGCTCAGTTCATTAGCCGGCCTTTCCTTCATGTTCACGTGTCTGCAGTGGAGAGTTCATGCTGTCAGTCAGTGGAGCACTGAACTGTGATGAGCACAAGGAGGACCTGTGACATTACTGCTGTTTATCTGCACCTCAACACTAAGGCTAGAAGCTCGTCCTGCTCCTACAGCTCTGAGCTCACATCCTGCTATTCCCCAGTACCAAAGACGTGGTACCAGCACTTTCCAGTCACAGTACAAATACTGTTGATCATTACAAGCTTTTACCAGGGCAACGTGAGACAACACTTGTTTACAAGTTCATCACAATGAAGACTTAACTGACAGCAGGTGAAAGCAGGCGTGCCCTGCTCCTGCCCCTGCCCCTCGGCCTGCTGTAGCACAGGGCAGGTTCTCCTTGTGCTCCTCTGGTTCACTGTTCTGCTCTAGCTTCTGGTGGCCCTGCATTTCCAGTCTGAATAAACTACAGTGCCTGGTGGTGTGCTGGAGTGAGTGATTTTAAACGGTGAGTGAGATGTTTGGGCGTGCTGCTTTTGGACCACCCCGGCCCTCTCAGCCCTGCCGCGCCTCTGCACCTGCCACGCCTCTGCACCTGCCCCACCGGCCGGGGCATCTGGGTCATTCCTTTGTACAGACAGAACACAGTTGTCATGAATGCTTTCGGACGGCAGTATGATGACACAGGTTAGAGTTCAGTCACAGGCAGGTGTGGGCAGAAGCGCCTCAACAGTCTGCAGGGCAATGAGGGGTCAAAGGTCAAATGTGAAATGTATGTATTGTAATAAACATATTCAACTAAAGTGCTCGGCCTTATTTCTGGGGACTGGGGTTTGTGGCTCTGTCACTGTGCCTATTCTCCTAATCTTAGAAGTTTTTAGCAGGTCTGAGTCAGCATGTCTCTGATGTGTAGTGTATACTGCCCTCTACTGGTGGAGCTCGTCCAATTACTATACAAGAAAATTGATTTATTTTGTCTAGTATAAAAGCAAGTACAGTTTAATAGGTTATTTAAGCATCTGTGAAATGTCATACAAAACATTTAACATGTAGCCTACTTGAATGTGTAATTGAGAATCATTATTGTGTAACTTTCTGGAGGTGCACATCACTCAGGCCTACGTGAGTCCTTAGAAATAGGAAGTTAAAACCACAATTTGGAACATTTCTCTGGAGATTCTTTGCCATACAGTGGAAACCTTTGGTTAAAAACAGCTGCAAGAGGCTCTTCAAGTCAAATGAGAGTCAGGTTTAGAACCCATCTTTTTCTTTTTTTTCAGTGCAGTAAATCCAACTTCTTCTGTTTAAGTCTAATTTTGGGCTGAAAAGTAACATGATGAGGCTTTAAATACAACAAGAATTCTGAAGAGAGTTCTCATAATATATCTTCCAGTGAGTTATACAGGGTCAAATCAGAAACCACAATTCTATAACATTAAGAATTAAGAATTCAAATTACAATCTCATTGTTGTAACTTTAATAGTAATGCAATCCTATAAATTTATTTCCAAAGCCAGGAGCTGTACCAATACTGCAGTAGATTTTGTAGACACCATATCCACAGGTGGGTGTTGTTGTTGTTGTTCCACCGACGGCCTGTAGATGGCGACAGCTGCGTGGGGAATAGTTTTCTTAACCCAAAAATGACAACTTTTGAATAGATTTGTGTTATAGCAAATCTAAAAATAAGTAACATGGTTTAATTATTCGTTTTGATATTGTATGGTGTTGTGTGTCTGTATTTGTATATATTTTTTCCCTTTTCTTATGAAAGGAATTGGTTAGAATTAGGGTTACACAAAGTTGCTTCTTGTGAGGTATTGTTAACTCAAAAACCTACCTGGAGTTGTGTTTTGTGTCATTCACATATGTTTGAGTAATCATTTATTATTAGTCTGTACATCTCAAAATGCTCTGTTCCACCTTGTGATGTCATGATACAGTAGTTTTAAAGTGAACGGCTCCTTTTTACTTTTAAGTCCATAGAGAAAGTTGGGTTCACATGACATCATAGTACTGAAAAAAAGATGAATGCGTTAAATTTGTGGAAAAGGTTCAGCATTTTTGGATGATTTTTATATTTCTTCCAAAAACGATAAATATCCAACCGAGTTCTAAAGACTCCTGCACTAAATCCTATGAAATATTGTTTTTAAATTATAGTACAGCCAATTTATACTTTGCAGCAGGCGAAACTCTGAGAAAAAAAGTTTTAAGAGAATACTCAAGAAAAAAAAACAAAAAAGTGATTTAAAGAGCACATTTTTGGAAGCCTGTGATCAGTCCGAGCATTCATCTTCAGACAGAGAAGTGCCTACAGTTAGCTCCACGCCCTCAGAGAATGTTAATGAGTTAAAGTTGATGTAAGTGACCATGAAATATCCAAAAATTAAATTCACAAATAGACCATAGAACTTATTGTATTTTAGCCATTCATGTTCGTATTAAAGGTGCATCGTGTAACTTTTCTAGTCTATTCAACCTTTCTATCTCCATGGAGACCAAACCAGACCAAGTTACAGGTCAGATCTGCGGAAAGGCGACCCCGCTAACAGTCAGAATGTTGTATTTCTAGGTATTTCTGAGCAATAAAACCACCTGTAACTGAATAAATGCAAAGTAGAGCTGTTTAAAGTCACTCTGTGGGACATTTGAGGCAGAGCAGTAATACGTATATCCATGGTAACAAGCAGCTGACGGACTCTCCACCAGAAAAGTCACGTAATGCACCTTTAAACTTAACTTTAAATATAACTGACCTTTAGAATTTTGTGGTGTCACCTGTAACAAAATCCTAAAGCCGTTTGTGTGGACCTACTTTCTGCCGAGGATGCACACGTTTGATCCAGTCAGATGTTATCAGATAGGCTGGGGCCCCGGAGCCCGTCAGTCTGAGTGTGTGAGGAGTTCAAAGAGCCCGAGGAGGAGGAAGCCGGAGGTGTCGGAGGAAGAGAGTCTGCCCGGCCAGTCGCATTCACACAAGATCAAAACTCACAGGGATTTTTATTTAGAATGTTTTAATTGTTGTTTTATTTTTAACATTTTTATTGTTTGTCTGGTTAATGCTTTTCAATGGCAAAATGTCTGTGCAAATGTCTCACATGCTCTCTAATCTAGTGATGTTCACAGATGACATGTCTTGCTTTTAAACTGCTGATATCGACATCATAAAATCGATATTTAATTTGAATTCTAAAATCAGTCCAAGTTACGTATTACTTATTACTTATGTTCTTCATGACCATACCAGAAATAGTTGGCTAATGCTAATTGTTGTTTTACTTTAAGCTTTCTTCTTTCTTACCTTGATATTTATTGTCTTTTTTTTAGTTGTTTTTAGTTTTTAGTTCTTTTTTGATGTTGTTTTTAGTTCTTGTTACTTTTTAGTTGTTCTCTTGAAGATCTGGTGATGAGGCAGATTTTTGAAGTCGGTGCAGAAAACACCAGACTTTTACACACTGCAAATTTCATAAAACTAACCAAGATTTATTCTCTTAAATCTAGATTTAAAAAAAATCTTATTTGTCTTGTTTTAAGGAATATATACTAAATGACTGCTAAATTAAACATTTTTCTACCTTTAAGGCTCAAAATGCTTTACAACAAAAAACCACTCATCTATTCACTCTCCAGTGTATGCAGACACTGGGGTAAAGGTGGGTTAAGTGTCTTGCCCAAGGACACAATGACAGCATTGATCTGTGGGAGCTGGAATCAAACCTGTGGGTCATTGGATTTGAACACTCAACCCATGATATTTTATGTCGACAACAGGATTTGAACCACCAACCTTTGGATCAAATGACCAACGCTCTACCAACTCCACAACTGCCGCCCATAAGAGTATTAAACTTATTTCAAGAAAATGTGTCTTTTTTATCTTATTTAGTTTTCATATCTATAAATGAGTTAGAATCCACACAAAACAAGTGTTAAAATGTGTCTTTTCAAACAAGAGTATTTTTAGGTTTTATGCTTTATTTTAGATCATTTAAATATTTAGATTATTGCTTAGAATATGTGATTTTATTTTATTTTGAGATTTATAGAGGGCTAGATATATTTTCTTATTCTATGATTTCTTGATAAATACATTTCACTTAAAGCCCTGGCAGATCTTTTCACTTGTGTCTGCTGCATTTTCACTTAAAACAAGTGAATTTTTCTGGGTTTAACAGGGGGATTTTTGCAGTGCACAGATATTTTACCAGAGAAAAGCACAAACCGGAAGTTCCACAGCCCTACAGGACGAGACTTACGACCTTTGTGAAAAGGGTCTGTAACTCCCAATAAAGATTTCTCATGTGTTTGTTCAAATAAAAATGGACTGTCTCTGCATCTGATTCTTTTGTTTATTCGTAATAAGTAAACTGGGATTTGTGTAGTTTAAATGGAGCTGCAGACAGGTCAGTGGAGTTTACTGTCAGATTGCAGATTTGTAGACCTGGTTTATGCTTAGGGCTGTGCAAAAATATAAAAAAATATCGTGGCGTCCTGAACAATTCACTTTTTCTTTTGTCTAATACAGATGCGATTAACAGGAACCAAAAAATGAGAACATATCACACCAATTCTTGCATCGTTGCACTTGCTTCCTGTTCGATTTAGA
>JACN01052237.1:0-10779 GCA_000787155.1 Scartelaos histophorus
GACCTGTAACTCGGTCTAGTTTGGTCCTTGTGAAGATAAAAATATGTATTATTATTGTGAGCAGGTCCAAATCTCCACAGATCTGAGCTTTAACTTGACCTGGTGATGAGTCCAGCTTATCTCCATGGAAATAGTTAAATTAAATGCCATATTGTCGATTATTTCAGGAAAAAACAACATGAACTTGTCTAGATTTGAGTTTTGTAGTGTAGACTTAAGTCCCTGTTGTGTTTCTGCAGGTTCTGGCACGGCGAGTACAGAGTCTCGGTCAACATAAACGACTATCTGGACATCTACTGTCCCTTCTACGACGGTCCGCCCTCTCATGGCCGTATGGAGCGTTACATCCTGTTCATGGTGAATCACGAGGGCTACACCACCTGCCAGCACCGCATGAGGGGCTTCAAACGCTGGGAGTGCAACAGGCCCAGCGGTCCCGACGGGCCCCTGCGCTTCTCTGAGAAGTTTCAGCTCTTCACCCCCTTCTCCCTGGGCTTTGAGTTCAGGCCTGGGCACGAGTACTACTACATCTGTACGTGTAAATCTATGTACTCTCTACTGTGTGTACTGCTGTGTTCTCCGTGTTTGTGTACTGCAGAGTGTGTGTTTGCATGAGAGTCATTCCTCCCTCTGTAAACTTTATGTAAATATGTAATCAGGCCGGATGGTTGGGAGAGTCCTGTTCTGCAGCCCACAAAAGAGATTGTCAGAAGTCAACTCTTGCACTCTTTTGCTCCTTTCCCTCCTCTCTCGTTCCCCTCCTCACTCACTCTGTCTTCCTTTCTCTCCTTTCTCTCTTTGTAGTCTATGCCCTTTCTCTCTCCTCTCTGTCCCAGCTCTATTTTTTATCGTCTCTCTCACTCCCTCTTTCCTTTTTCCTCCCTTTCTTCTTTCTCTCCTCTATCCCTCTTTTCTCTCCCCTTTCTCCCTCTTCTCTTCTCTCCTCTTTTCTCTCTCTCTCTCTCTCATATCGGCCCCTTTATTCCCCATATTTCCTGTTCCTGTGCCTCGCTCATAAACGCCGCGCTCAGCAAAGTGGTAAAAGTGACACCAGGCGGAGTGTGTAATCATTTTGATATTAGCTCTATCGATGTTTCTCCCCTTTCAACAGGTGATGTATTAGTATCACAGACAGTGGAGCTCTGGAGGCTGCTCCTCGGAGCACATTTAAGAACCATCATTGGCCCAAAAGCCGGGGGACAAACACAGGCTCACATTACTCTTAAATATTGCTTTGAGCTGCTCCGCACAGAGGGATTCACATCTACAGTTTAAATCATAAATTGTCGTAAATTGACTTTCAGAAGCTAACTTGACAACGTCAAAACTTTCCATGCAGACAAGTAAGGATGCTGCTGATTCTACTGGGATCAGCATCACTCGCCGATTTAGGCTTGTTTAGAGGATCAGCTTGGATCAGGTTTGGTGAAAAGATCAGCCTGATGCAGTGAATAGAATCCTCCACACAGAGATGTCACTGCTAATGCTGCAACTAACGCCCAGAGCAGCTTAAATACAGACGGAGGAAGCTCTAAATCTGCTAAAACATTATCTGTGACAGAGATAATGTTTGTTTTAAAGGTTCAAAGGTTACTTTATTGGTATGAACAGGTACATTTTTTTTGGCAGTGAGTCAGCTTATTCATTCACATACAAATATCTGCATCTAGATAAGTGACAACAGCAGTGCATGGAGCAGGCTAAAAGAACTAAAAATAATACATTAAAAGTAAGAACACAAATGTGCCATATGTGCAAAGGGAGAATAAATAAGATAAATGACATAAATTCACTTTTTCAGGGCACTTATGGCTGCCTGAACAAAGGTGCTTTTGTGGCGCTGGGGTTTGGTTGGTTTGTTTGGGTTTTAGAGGCTTTTTAAACCTCCATCCTGATGGGAGGATATAGTCATCTTTTAAAATGGCCCCTGCCAGCTTTTGTACCTGCCTCGAGTAGAAAGACACAGAATAAAGCTGAGACTCCCTGATTTTACCTCCGTTCTGTCTGGGCTGAAAACCAAAGTCTGGACCAGTCGACATAGACGCTGGAACAAAGAGAAAAGCACAAAGTTGTTTGCGTTAAGCAGCCGTGTGCTTCAGCAGCTTCTCTTCTTTTTACAGGCTTCACACATAAATAATATGTTTAAAAAAATGCTGCTTTTAGAAACAGAAACTCAAACATCATCTAATGTCCGTTATCTGCTTGTTTCTATGGATATGTCCTGGAGCGCTCCACGGAACTACATAAATTACAGGTGATTTTATAGCTCAAAAATACTAAGAAAAACAGACATTTTGAGGTGAGCGAGGCCGCCTCTCCACAGATCTGACCTGTAACTCGCAAGAAAAGCATTTGACGGACCCTCCACCAGAAAAGTTACACAATGCACCTTTAATAAATAATTGTATTCAACTGTAGCTAAATGCACCATGTCATTTTTAATCATTTATAAAAGCACAGACAAAATTGGTTAATGTAATAATACAATTGAGAAGACTGGTGTTGGTATCAGCAACTGCAAATATAAAAAAACATCAGATCGTGATCCAAAAAAACTGGATCATTACATGTCACCAGACAAGAGAGCACTTTGGTGGCGTGGTTAAAAAGCAGGTGTGAGTGTGGCCTATATTGTCGGTACAGTATGACACAATTGGGAGCATATGTACCGGGCTAATTAACAAAGTGCAGCCTGTTCTATAGTCGGGGACACTAAAGACCTGCTCTTGAACCTGTAATTGCTTCATTGGTCTTGTCATATGGGTCTGGAGGCCACTACTGAATAATGAGACATGCAGCTAATGTTTTTACTGTACAGTCGGGGGACCATGTGACACATTATAGTGTACTGTGCCTGTGTACATTTACTATTCACTTTGTGTTGGCTCCAGAATATATTACATTATCATTATTATTACATGATTCTGTATATTTCTATCTGATGATGTCCAACAAGAAAAACTAAGAATAATTCAGACATGTTTTCTCTTTGCTTTTTATTAAATTACTTTATTAGTTTCAAAGGTGCATTGTGTAGCTTTTCATGTTATTGCTTCGTCTGGAATGTTCCACAGTGGCATTAAACCTTTGTATCGTCATGGAGACCAAACCAAACCAACTTAAAGGTTAGTTCTGTGGAGAGGCAAGACCACTCACAGTCAGAAAGCCTGTTTTTCTAGGTATTTTTGAGTTCGTAAAACCACCTGTAATTGACTAAATTAAATTAAAAATGTGTTTAATGTCTAAGCAGAGCAATGGCATATCCATAGAAAAGTTACACAGTGCACCTTTAGAACTGCCTGTCTCCATGGAGATGTTATTGCACTCCCTGGAATCTTACTTTTGCAAAAATTAACAGATAAAATAAAATAAAAAATAAAACAATGCGTCAACATTTTACCTGTCTCTCATATACTTGGAAAAGCAATAGCGTCTCCATGGATACGTAAAGCTGGCAGCTCTCTCCATTAGAAATATTACACAGTGTAGCTTTAGAAGACACAGAGAGAAATGTTAAAAATGCTTTAACAACTATTTCTGTTGCAATTCTATAGATGGATATGAAAAAAATCTATTATTCATAAAGCCCGTGACAACGCTTCCACTACAATTACCCTCAATTTTAGCTTATTACGTAATTATGATTGACTTTTCTTTGCATTCTCCACAAATTGAAATCCATATCATGCCCCGTTTTTTATTTCTGTTATCTCCGGCTACTGGCACACTGCACGGGCGTGGGGTTATACTGTCTGCACTCGAAGATAAAACAACTTCTTCAGAAATGCCAGCGCACAAAGCCACAGCGGGTGAGGATCTGCGGCTAAAGAGTCCTCGATATCTCAGCTAAGATGTCCTACTGCCCCGCGCCGACTTCAGCTTTTGTCTGGAGCTTCATGTATGTGGAAGCGGACAGGGCCCCGTCCGACTGTATAGCTGCCGAGCGTTCGCATTGTGTCAGCGGGACCCCCGGGGATACTGTAGTGAAAGTATACGCCGATATGTGTGTGTGTTTGTACGAAAAGGGGGAGGGGAAAGGGGGAAGGGGAGGAGGAGGTTTTTGGGGTCAGTTGTCAAGCGATTGTGAGTCCGTGAAAAGGCCATGTCTATCAATTTGACAGACAGGGATAGCTCCGGCGCTGGCGTTTCCCATGTCCAAACACACACACGTACGCACATTAGACACACACACACACACACACACACACACTTTGTACATGTGTGAGTTGCAGTGTTGACAGGTCTGGACCATGTGTTAGTCTGAGAGTGTCTACAGTGAATACTCAAACTGTTGATTCATCTCAGTAGGTGTTTTTCAAGAAATATTGTGGGGGAAAAAAAGTTTGGAGGAGTAAAAATGTTACAAATACAGCTAAGAAAAGAGGAATATTTTTACATAAATACAAAATAATTCTGAGGGATATGAAAGAAAAAACAAACTGCAGCCATAAGGGGACAATAAAGACACAGACTATTTATTTTGGTTAACAGAAAAATAAGAAATTGCCCAGTTTTAGTCTATTATTATTATTACTTTATCATAGAACTGAGTATATACTTGTTATCTTTTTATGTACTTGTAACTACAAACTGCCACCTACTTGTCGCCATGGAAATATTAAAGAAATTTCCAGAATAGGGTATTAAACATATCTATCCAATCATTTAAACATATCTATCCAGTCATTTATTATTTTTATTGGTCAAAAATATTTAGTAATAAAATATATTACTGTGAGTGGGGTTGCCTCTCCACAGATCTGACCTGTAACTCTGACTTGGTTCTCCCACCTGCTTGTTGTCATGGAGATAGATAAAGTTAATGCCAAACTGTGAAAATTTTATGAAATTTTACTCCTTCTTTAAAGTAATTCTTATTTTTTTATGTTTGTTTTACTTTTTACTTTACTTTTTTTCGCGCTAAAGTTAGTCATAGTGATGGATTTGTGTGTGGGCATGAACATCTTCTAAAACTTTGAAATAAAATTCTTAAAACTGAATTAAAGTCATAATTAAAAAACTGTCTATGAGCAAGAAATGATCATCATACCAAATTATACCCGTGCTAGTATATTTAGTTACTTTGAGAGCAGCTTGGCAGTACTTTTACCATGGAGTATGCAGAATTGTCTTACCTCTTCCTCCTTTCTCCCCCGTGACCTTCGACCTTTGTGATTGACGTGCGGTTGACATGGCGACAGCTGTACTCCGCCCCTAACTCTTCCCAGCTGCCCTCCTGATGAGCTCCAGTGGTTTTCAATGGGCTCTGAGCAGGAGACGAGAGGAGAAGAAGGCGACACCGGCGGAGTACAGGCTGCTTAAAATGGCATTAGTGAAATTTCTGTCAGTCAGCGGGTTCTCGGTATGCGAACCCGACCTGTCAATCAAACCCAAACTAAGGATGGAAATGAAATGTTGATGCAGATAAATATATTAAGTACATGTCGTCTAATGTCTGTCAAAATGTGAAGCAAAAACATACCCGGAGTTGTGTTTTTGTGTTGTCATTTACACGACAATTTAGATTCTTCTCTCCAACAGAAAACACCTAATACAGGAAGTGCTCCACTGTGTTTTTAAACCCCATTCATTTGCATTATTTCAGCCCTTAAATTTCCCATTTTTCATCAATTTGAAAACTACCACTTTAGGACTTGGAGACAAATAATAAAAAGTTAAGCAAACGTGTGTGAATGAAAAAAAACACAACTTAAGATATGTTTTTAAGGAGGTAAAACAATTTTGCGTAATATATCAAAGCAAGATGTTATAACTTTAGCTGAAATGTTCAACTTTATAGCCCTGAATTTATCTATCATACATTTATTCAGCTACAGGTGTTTTTATTACCCGCGTTTTACTGTTAATTGAATTCCTCTCCATAGATTTGACTTGTAATGTAGCTTAGTGGCACCATCTGCTTATCTCCAAGGAGATTTAATTGATTTTTTTGGCACACTATGGAACATTCCAAGCGACACATTCCTGCAGAGATCCTCCTGCAGAAAAGTTACATCGTGCACCTTAGATACTCGAAACACTGCATCCTTTTTTTAGCTTAAATGTGCATCGTTTAACTTCTTGATTGAAATATCTACATTATCTTCTAGCGTTTTAAAAGTTAAACTCTTGCAATAAAACACAGGTGCACCATGGGATAGCTAGCTCAATGCATCGCTTCAGAGGAGAGCAGCTCTAACATGACAGACCTCATGTCGTCGTAGGTGGACAATTTGGAGAAATTTAAGACCGAAGAATTGGGCTACGTCTGCAGAGGTGAAGGGCAGATAGAAGGATGGGAGGAAGGAGGCAGGAGAGGGCAGAGGAGAGGTCATTACCCGCGTTTTACTGTTAATTGAATTCCTCTCCATAGATTTGACTTGTAATGTAGCTTAGTGGCACCATCTGCTTATCTCCAAGGAGATTTAATTGATTTTTTTGGCACACTATGGAACATTCCAAGCGACACATTCCTGCAGAGATCCTCCTGCAGAAAAGTTACATCGTGCACCTTAGATACTCGAAACACTGCATCCTTTTTTTAGCTTAAATGTGCATCGTTTAACTTCTTGATTGAAATATCTACATTATCTTCTAGCGTTTTAAAAGTTAAACTCTTGCAATAAAACACAGGTGCACCATGGGATAGCTAGCTCAATGCATCGCTTCAGAGGAGAGCAGCTCTAACATGACAGACCTCATGTCGTCGTAGGTGGACAATTTGGAGAAATTTAAGACCGAAGAATTGGGCTACGTCTGCAGAGGTGAAGGGCAGATAGAAGGATGGGAGGAAGGAGGCAGGAGAGGGCAGAGGAGAGGTCAGCTTTATTTCCTGCGCGCTTTGGATCCTAATGACAGGCTTCACGGGTCAGCGTGGTACGGGCCGGTCCAGACTTCCTCGAGGGACGGGGCCAAGAGGTCTCCGCACACCCCCCCCAACGAACTGTAATGTGCAAACTGTTAGACTTGGACCACCGCCCGCTTGGTTTCACTTTGGACCGAGGTGGGACTAAAAACCTAGATTCAATTTCGTCTTTGAAGTTTGAACTTTTTAACATTTTTCTCATTTTTGCGGGGTATTGAGAGAGGGCGGCACGCTGGCTTATAGGTTCGCTCGACCCTGGTCTGTGGAGGATTTTCTTTCGATTTGGGAGTCTCTATTTCCCTGAGCTGTGAATGAGAATGGTTAAATCTCTATTCAGTGTGCTAGCCTAGCCTATAGCTTTTAACCCATGCCCATGTTTTTACTACTTAATTTGAATTAGTAATATAGATTTAAAAGCAGAGGTTTTAATAATTGCAGTTACAAGGGGTCAGTAAAGACACAAATGAATGAGTTTGTGCTGATTCTGCATTGTGAGAAGTAATAGTACTAAAAAAGGTTTAGTATTTGGCAAATATATGTAGTCATTCACTCATTAAGCACATGTTAAAAGTGCCATATGTAACTTTTCTGGTAAAAATAGATGGATTTAATGTCATAACAAGTAGTGGACCTTCCGCCAGAAAACCTCCTTTTATTTATATTACACTAAATTGACTCTTGTGAGCTTTAAGTCATGTTATAATGCTGTTACCTCATCAAAAACATACCTGGAGGTGCGGTTTGTTTCATTCACATATTTGAGTGAAGCTCTGTTCCACCTTGTGATGTCATGAAGTGGTAGTTTTCAAGTTAACAGCTTCCGTTTACCTTTAGTTCAGTAGAAATTGGCAATTTGTGGTCTGAAATAAACCAAACAATTCTGGAAAAGGCGAGTTTTAAAACACTTTCTGGGTTAATATCACAAGGTGTAGTGTTTTCTATTGAGAGAAGAACTTTAAATATCCAGGGTTTGCGCGTTAAACGTGTGAATGAAACAAAGCGCAGCCCCACATATGTTTGTAATGAGGAAACAACCTTTTAAAATAGATCAGAAAACAGCGTAATATGGGCTTTTTAAAGAACTATTCTGAAGTCTAATTGCACAATGTCTTTACCAGTGGTGGTTGGCGCGTTTGTTTACATTGCCTTGAGTCTTTCTCTTGTTTTCTACGCCGCACTAATACACCGCTCAGAGCAATAAATGCCATCGCAAAGTAATGAGCCGCATTAATGTCAAGTAGAAGCAAATTATGAAGGGGCGGGTGCACGCAAACAGAAAAACACAAGATTTACAGTTGTATTTGTGGACTCTCTCCTTAGAGGCATTTCCAGCCCTGTCAGCACCTGATAGATCGACTTATTATTCACTTTGTTATGCTTTATGTGCAGCAAGTGTCCAGTTCAAACCTCGTGAATACACAATGTTTTCCATAGGGGCTCATCCACAAATGCTTCAGTTCTTTATATTATTCTAAATAGTTTTCTTGAGAAAGTAGACGTCTATTTAAATGCACGGGCTTTTCTCACAGTTACGCCGCTCCAAATATAATACTTTAAATTGATTCTCTAGTGGTGCTAGCTGTAGGCTCTGTCTGAAGCTCTATTACTCAAGTAAGACTTTAATCTGAGTTTTATTTTAACGCAATCTGACCGTGAAGAGCTGATTTCGTCGGAACTACAACGATCGAGCTGGTTTGTGCTGTTAAACAAGTCCCTTTTACATCACATTACAGTCACAGACCAACACAGTTTAACAGTTTTTCAGTTTGTCACGCAGTTTTTGTTGAAAATCAAACCCCTATATAGGACGATGGATTCTCGTATTGATCACAGGGTCTTAAAAATGCGCAGTTTAAATCTTGTTTTGTATTTTGTTCTTGAGTTTTTAGTCAATCTAAAATATTTTTTGGTAATGTTTGCATAATCTCAACCATGGTGACTGAACATCCTCCAATAGGGATACATGTAGAACACCCCCTGCATAACAAGGGCCCCATCTTGAATTGGAAAATCATTTGCAGCTCTAATAATTGTAATTTATGTTGTGGCTACTTCTACAAATACATTTCTTCCTCCCATTAAATTATATAGACCTGATGATTCATCCAAGGTGCACGGTTTGACTTCTCCGATGGAAGGTACGTCACTTGCTTGTCTCCATGGAGATGTTATCGCAAAGCTCCTCAGTATAGCATTAAACCAGCATGCCAAGTTACAGATCAGATCTGTGGAAATAGCACAAAGATGGCAGACCGTCCACCAGAAACGTTACAATAAGTGCGTATACATGCACTACGCAGTATTTGAGTATCCAGGTTACGTCATGGCGCATGTACACGCAGTATCCAGGGTTCAGAATCCTAAATAAGGCAGTATCTTGGTTATCCAGAGTACTAATAACCAGGATAGTGATGTATAATGATGTTTAATGACTTTATTTTTTCTCTATGACAATGATAATACAATCTTGAATCTAAATGAAATATATAAAATGAACAAATGCTGTTTATGTCTCCTTATTTAGTTTTTTTTTCTTGTCAAACATGCAGACACAGCCAATGTATTATTATAAAGAGTGAGTCTAAATGATGCTGTTTCTTTATCTCCACCAAGTTCCCCATTTCATTGTCCAACATCACCTAAAACCTAATGTCCCCTAAACTGTTTTCCCCCAAAGCAAATCTCCCCAAAACGGCTGCCAGCACTTTCACAAATTCCTAAATATATGTTTTGGTTTTTTTTGTTGACATGGGCAGTTTGTGGAGTCAAAACTAACCAGGAAGCCCTAAGGCGTTTTGATAGGCAACTTGTTACCCAACTTAAGCTCAGCAAGTTCAAGTCCCCATGGAGCTATTTAGTAACTTCTTGTTTTTTTTAGTTTTTTTTTTTTTATTTGGTGCCAAAAGTACAAATACTCAAAACACTCTGTACCCCCTTGTGATTTCATGTAGTACTAGTTTTCAAGCTCCGTAGCTACATTTTCCATTCAGCTCTGTAGAGATTAGCATCAATGGAGCACTTCCTGTATTACCACATGACATCACAAGGTGGAACAGTGTAATATGGGCCCTTTAAAATCCATATTCTACCACCTACAGAAATAAGTCATATATATTTTTTCCCGTACTTCTCTTTTGTGTAGTTTTATAATACATTTGCCCTTGCATTGCCAAAAGAAATCAACACGTACTTAGCTGATAACATTATAATGAACTGATTTAATTTTTAGCAATTAGCTTTACATTATTTTACTGCAGGGCAAAAAACCCCTCCAGCTTTTACACCCTTTGTTCAAATGAATTAATAAATTAGCTGGTTAATTTTTCAAGAGGCACCAACTGGCTAGTTAGTCTGCCCTCTCCGCTGTTATACAATATTGTTTCTATATAGTACTCGCTCTAATCTAATACATTTCTTTTGTAGTGAATGAATGGATGTAAATTGTATGTATTTTTATTGACTTTGCAACTTTGCCGCTGTCCAGATTCGCTCAAAAAATGAAATAATTTGTCCCTAATCAAATCTATTATGTTTCCTTTTTCCATTTTAATTGTGCATGGTAAATTTTGTTGCTGCGATACTAAAAAAAATGAGAACTTCGCACATCAATTTCTTAAAACGGGTGCTTTGGAGGAGAGGGAGCAACCCAAGAACATAGAGAAAAATCCCACACACAGTCTTACTTGCAAAATGTGAAAATTTATTAGGACATGCAACATTTTGGCACTTGGCCTGAAGTAAAAAATTCTAATAAATTTTCACATTTTGCAAGTAAGACTGTGTGGGATTTTTCTCTATGTTATTATGATACTAAAATTTCAAACTTGATTTTTTTAGTTTTTTTAGTCTTTTTATAGACATTTTCAACATTAAATCGTAGTTGTTTCTTTAGATTACCATGTGGTCTTATATCT
>KN495545.1:8926-23985 GCA_000787155.1 Scartelaos histophorus
TGGACTCTGAATCATTCACATGGATCTGAGAGGTTTGACTTTCACAAATTGACCTTGATTTTTCATAATTTGTGATAATCTAAAATTAATTCTAGTTTTCCCATGAAAGTCGCATTATGTCGCTTTATTTCTCAAAACTACCACAAAAACATGCATGCCCACGCTCCACAGATCTGACCTCTAACTTTTCTAACTACTTGTCTCCATGGAGATTGTTCAATTAAATGCCATACTGTAGAACATTCCAGAAAAAAACATCTACATAGAGCCAAGCAGGTGGTGCACCTTCTACCAGAAAAGTTACACAGTGCACCTTTAGATAGATTTGTAAAATAAAACATTCTCAGTTCAAATATTACAGTTAATATTTCATTGTTTCCATGACTTATTACAGTATAAATACCACCAAGTTTCTGCAATAGGAATTTCAATCGCCATTACTCCTCTTTAAACATCCGTCTGAAAAACCCATCTCATCCTTCAAAAAATAGTTGAAACATTTGGAAAAAGAGATGGTCCACTAAAAGTCTCTCAAATCCCTATAATGTGCCTAATGGTTTTGGAGCCTTCCCTTTCGGATATCAGAGGAAGTAGAGCACATAACGCTCAGGGCTTAACTTTGACATTTCCTTTCAGAGAGATAAAAGCCCCATCGTGGAACATCGGCATTGCACAGACAGGCTTTCCAAAAAACGACCCCGCCAAAGGAACGGTTATGAACCGCTGATCTTTTTAAGTTTCCACAAACTGCCCTAAGACCTGACTGCAGATCTGTCTCATCTTTCACTTACAGGTCCTATATTATTACACCAAACTGATTCTTGAGCTTTAAGCCATGTTAGAATGTTGTTTCCAAGTAAAAAAAAATATCTAGAAAGTTTTGTTTCATTCACACGTTTGAGGTTTATTAGATTTTTTAGTTTTATAGTTAATAGCTACTTTTTACCTTTTGATCAGTAGATTAGCAATTCTAGGACATCCAAATGATTCTAGTAAATGTGAGTTTGTGTGTTAAAATGTATAAATGAAACAAAAGACAACTATAAATATGTTTGTAATGAGGAAACTACATTAGAACATAGATATAGATCAGAAAAGTATATAATATGGACCAATATGTTAATGGAATAAAGTTTCAGTTAAAAGTTTGACTCAAAAAATTAAAAATGCACTGTCCGTCCATTGATAATATGCAAATGAATAGTCTAGCTAATGTTTGTCTATTGAAATATAATTATTAAGCTAATGGCTAATTAAAAATGACAGATAGACTGGAGCTAATTTGCAGTTACTGATAGCTGGGCTTCCTTGTGACGCATACATAAAAAGGTCAAGAACTTCACTTTTCTTTTCAGGATAACACCAAAAGAAGTGACAGACTGTTGCTATGGTAACGAGTAGTGCTGACTAATATCTAGGTCTTGGTATTGTAGTACTTTTTTCTTAGTACTTAAGAACTTTTTGTTAGTTGTCCTACATTAAGATTTAAGCTGTAAAAGGTTGATTTAATATTGTTGATTTTGAATCGTTTTTGTGGCTTAAAAATGTATTGTGTAACTTTTCTGGTAGAGAGTTCGTCAGATGCTTTTGTACTGGAATTTTTCACAGTACGGTATAAAACCTCACTGTGTTCATGGCATCTTCAGAGCAAACCAGGCCAAGTTACAGGTCAGATCTGTGGAGAAGAAACTGGCTCATACTCAGAATATCTGTTTTTTGTTTTTTGTTTTTTTTTGGTATTTTTGAGCTATAAAACCACCTGTAATTGAGTGAATGTAAAGTTGATCTGTTTAATGTCACACTGTGGAACATTATAAGCAGAGAACAATGACACATCCATGGAAACCAGAAGGTGACACGCCCCAAACTGAAACATTCCACAGTGTATCTTTAAATTTGCTCTTGGGTTTTTGTATCAGTGGCATAAATTAGTTTCAATATCATCGTTTATAGTTTTTTTTTTTAAGTTCTATATATTTAGTGACTCATTTCAGACCCAAACCCAGATATTATAAAGAAGACTCATGATATTAAAAAAAAATTAAAATAGTCTGTATATTTGCTTCAGCTATATATTGTACTTTCAAACTTGAATATAGTACAAGTGTTGCTATAATAAAATGTTAAGATCAGCAAACACAATAGTAAAATCGCAGCAGAATAAAAATCAATTAACTGTAATAACCCTAAATACTAGGCCTGCCACGATAAATACTATATTGACTTATCGTTCGATATATGAAAGATGGAGCAATTATTTTTGGGGTCAATATTTATGATGGGCACTTTTTCCTTGTGCTAGTGGAGGAGCATTTTTTTCTGTTTTTTCCTGTGCTATGGTTTGATTTCAGCTTCAGAGGGTAGAATAAATAACTTCTATGACTCATTCTAGATGCATCTTAACAACAGGTCAGTTTTCAAACGCGAAAGTCAGACGTCTGCATTCTTTTATTAGTCGTTTTAGATAAATATTGTGACGTAAAAAGTGCAAAGTATAACATGATGATCGACGGGTGTCATAGATTAAAACTATATAAACCGTTTCAAGCGCATTATTTCTTCTGTAGACTGTATACGAGACTGTATATGGACATAGCTAACCTGCTACATGCTGCTTTCCAAACAGGAAGTGAACATGGGGACACTTCCGGGTCCATCACCTCTGGCTCCAGTTGGCTTTACATTGCAAAACTGTCACCTCTCTCTCTGCAACTGCCATTTTGAGCCTCATTATTTGTCTTAAACCAAATCCTATTCTGCTAATTCCTATTCTTGGCTCCAAATTCGCTCTTATAACTGGATCTGATCTTTTAATGACAATCTGAACGACACAGATCCGATTTTTTCAAACGTGACCCAGTCCAATTGGAGATGTGCTCCTAAAACTGACACATCTGATCTTTTGACGTGCGACTTCAGTCTGAACGGGCGGGTCGCATTCGCCCCACCTACACAACAGGCACACAAATGTTCTTCTCATCATACAAAATTTTTATAGGAAGCCCGTGTCAGTCAAGCGGTGAAGCACAGAGCAATCCCACCGCTCTTGGCTGCGACTCTGCACCCACACATTCCTTTCTCCGGACGTTGCAGCCATTTCCCCGCAAAACGCTACTTCCAAAACCTCGTCCTTCTTCATCTCAATCTCATTAAAACAAATACGCTGGACATGTTCTGGCTCTGGTACGACAGCAACTTTAAAATCTCCTGGTGTTCTCTGAAGCGTCCATGTTTAGGCGACTTCTGTAAACGCCGAGTTTGCTGCGAGTGACGTCGTTGTTTCCGCCGGTGCACATGCAGGACGCTTTTGGGGCGTTTAAAGTTCACGCAGATCACATACAAGTCGCATTTAATTGGAAATATGAACGACTTTGCAATAAAGACAAAAAATCTGGACTGAGCATTAAGCCCTGCATTCTGCACGCGATACATTAATCAAAAAGAATATGGAGCAGTGGGTCTATAGTAAAGACTCATTATCAGAGCCAGCTTCCTTATCTCCTTTACACTTCACTGTCCCATTGCTGGACCTCTTAACAGGACATAGCTTCAATGCAACCCCATCTTCTTCTGTGTGCACTGAGGCAAGAGGCTGAACAAATGAAAGATGAGTCCTGACAGAGCTCTATAGTAAAGGTGACCCAATACACTCTAGTCCATCACTCTAGCGTTTACCCAGAATCAATTATTTAAGATGAGGGGGGCACGGGGACGGGCTCGCGGTCCCGTACGCAGCCGGTGCCAGAGATACGCCAGCCAAGGTCACCAGAGCCGAAGAGAATGAATGAGACGGATCAGCTTCTCTTTCCACTCCACGGGCCAAAGCATGACATCAGCGCAGAGAGAGGTTATCCTGGGGGTGCTGAGGCTTCAGGCTTTGAGCTGTACATCAGATAGCGCTTATTCAAGTCTTCAGATGGCGATTAAACTTGCAATTCCGCTTTGTAATCAGGATTGAGTTCACAAACCACGTTTAAAAGCACACAGAAGTCTTAGCGTTTGAGAGTAATTGAAACAGAGTAGAGTAGAGTAGAGATAGGACAATATATCAGGTGGACATATGGACTTTTTAATGTTTCCTCCTTAAACTTGAAGGTTAGGGTTAAAGTTAGGGTTAGGCACAGGCCGATATTTTGTTTTAGTTTATCTACTGCCTACAAAATGGACACCAAGCTTTCTATTAACACAAACATCCAAAAAGATAACCACACAAAACTTCACAGCTCTCCTACAGGTTTGTGGCAATTTGTAATTTTAATTGGTCTAAAAAGGGCTTTAAATTACACAATTTTCTGATTTCAGCTCTGGAATTGCCCAATTTCTACTAAACTAAAAAGGTAAAAGGTTTGTAGTCCGTCCTTTGCTATTCACATGTTGTCCCTTGTCCCACTCCCCTTTTGGGGAGTGTAACTGTTTCTGATGCTGCTGTTCCAGTTTGGACCGTGGTGCCCCCTAGTGTCGAGGACCTGGACCCCTCCCTCCTTCATGTCCTGGATTAATCTGTCCTCATCCTGTTAGATCAGTAGTTTCCTTCTGCCAATAGCTTTGGCCTACAGATTTACAACCTTATTGGCAGTGGACTCGTCCTGGTCATCTATGCCTGTCTGTCCATGGGAGTGGATCTCTCCTTCACTGTGGTTCTCCCTGAGGTTTCTCGTTTTTGTTTTTTTTTCTCGAGTTTTTCCTTGCCGAAGAAGGAGGGTCTAAGGACAGGAGATGCTGGGACAATTATTCATTTGCTGCTTGTTGTGGGACATTCTGTATTTTTTAATTATTAATTAATTATTATTATTTTTCTTATTCTGCTTCATTCTCTGACATCTCTGTTTGCTAATTTAACAATTTTGAGAAGCCCGCCGAGATAACTGTTGTTATGATTTTGGGCTATACAAAAATAAATTGAATTGAATTGAATTAAATTAAAAGGATCTGTTAACGTCACAAGGTGGAACAGGGCGTTTGTAGTTTTGGATTTGTTTTGGATTTTTTGGAGTTTTGGATTGCACAAACATGTGTGAATAAAACAAAACACAACTCCAGGTCTGTTTTCGATGAGGAAACATTTTCAATATTTGACATCACCTACATATTTACGCCAAATGATGTGAAGTGGTGAAATATCCTGCAAAGAAAGTCCAATTTTAATAGTGGACTAAAAACATGCCTATTTTCCAAAGAGACGAAGCTAAGCAGTCGTCACCTTCCACCACCACCAGAGGGCAGCATATGCAAACATTTGACTGTAAAGCTCACGTTCCCTTAACGGTGTTTTGCAATGGAAAATCTCTGTATAAATGTTTGACTATCAGAATCAGTCTGCATTTAAATGATAGCCACTTCCTCTCCCCGGGGCCGGAGCAAAAAAGGTCTGTTTATGAATTTCTGGCATTACAGATAATAAATTTTCCACGTAAAAACAGAATATATTAAAGGGTCCACTGTAACGTTTCAGTAGAAGGTTCATCACCTGCTTGTTTTGAAGGATATTTCATTTCTGTGCCTGAAATGTTCCACAGTATGACATTGAACGGCTCTACTTAAAATCTATTCAATTACAGGTGCTCAAAAATACCTAGAAAAACAAACAATCTGACTGAGTGGGGTCGCCTCTCCACAGATCTGACCTGTAACTTGGTCTGGTTTGGTCTACATGAAGACAGAACAGGCAGGAAACACCACATTGCGAAACATTCCAGGCAAAGCAATGATATAATGCAATTTCTCCACGAAAAAAGGCGTTTGACAGACTCTCCGCTGGAAAAAGAAAAGTTACACAATTCGGCTTTAAATGTTGCGCGCAGAAATAGCTGGAGGGGAACACGGCAGCTTCGATTTCCTGTAGTCTGCAAAACACGCAGGCAGGATCACGTGTGTGTATTGTGCGATGGAGAATGTACAGTGTAAGGAGATACGCCTCAGGTAATATAGGGCATGCTTTAGCTTTCAAAGGGCATACACACACACACACACACACACACAGGCAGGATGTGCTGGTAATGCAATGTTGTTGAGAGACTGAGTAAGAACCAGAGAGTGAATATTTTCTCACCGCACGAAGCTGAACTCAAACCACAGCGTCCACTGAGCTCAACATTCGCACCTTACCCTACTGCACTTCAACTGTGCCTGCATTAAAGGTCCCACATTACACCTTTTTCTGATTTGTGTTTGTTATAATGTTTCTTCATCACAAACATACCTCAAGTTGCATTTTGTTTCCTTCATTCACGCACAAAAGCTGCACATTTACGCTCAGTTCTTCCATCAAACACACTGTTCTGTAATTGACGTTCTAAAAGTCTTCGAAGACATACTTGACTCTGATTGGATGAATCCACCTGTCAATCACTCAGAGGCTGACCAACAGTTTTATCAGCCACTCCTACACATGGTAATCCAGTTTGTTTAATTCAATACGTTAAAGTTCCAAGTGTTTCCCACCATTTAGTAGCAAGACTATTGGTTTAATGTAATATTCTCCACCATGGTCTAAAATAAGCTCAACAATATACAGAAAACTACATTATTTTAAGTAGTATGCATATTAGAAAAGGATTTTAAGTGTAAAATAAAAACACTAGGATCACGTCAAGATGATGATTTTTCAATGGAACGTCAACTAGCGCCAGAGACGTTAGAGACGGAAGCCCCCCCCATGCTCACTTCCTGTTTGGACAATCAAGAGGTAAATGCGAACATTTTCAAACCAATTTTGAAAATTGGTTTGATTTTTCAATGTAACGTCAACTAGTGCCAGAGACGATGGAGACAGAAGCTCCCCCATGCTCACTTCCTGTTTGGGGAGTTAGTGGGTTAGTTATGTGCATTTATAGAGTCTATGTTAGCACCACATGTTTGATATAGATTATTTAAATGCAATAGTGTGGAGCATTCAGCATTAAGACAAAAATGTACATCGTGAACCTTTAAATGTGCATTGTGTAACTTTTTGGTTGGTCTGTCATCTGTTTATTTCTATGGAGATGTCGTTCCTCTGCCTTTAATGTTCCACAGTGTGACATTTAACAGCTCTACTTTACATTTATTCAATTTCAGGTGGTTTTATAGCTTAAAAATGCCTAGAAAAACAGGCGTTCTGACTGTGAGCGGGGTCGCCTCTCTGCTGGTCTGACCTCTAACTTGGTTTGGTCTCCGTGAAGCTTTAATACCACACTGTGAAACATTCCTGACAAAGCAATAACACGTCCCTGAAGAAAAGCATTTGCCTCGACACAAACCTAAGTCGAACACTCACCTCTCCTCGTTCTTGAAGACAAACTTTCTGAGTTTTAGGTCTCGTAGGACCAGTCCATTGTCATGGCAGTGTGCTACAGCGGATACTATCTGGTGGAACAGTCTGGCAGCCTCTTCTTCTGGCAGCTTCTTACAGGTGCGGACGAAAGAGTGCATGTCCCCGTGACTCCTCTCGAAGAACACATAGGCCCTGGTTTCGCCCAGAAGGATCTCCAGGATTTGGTTTATGTGTTGGTGCTGTCCCAGGGCGAAGTAGGCCGCCAGAGACTCCTGGTACCGGCCAACGTCAAAGACCTCAAGAAAGGAGAAAAGCAATCGAGTTAGTCAAGGGGAAATATCAGATTTTAGCATTTAGAAATGATTTACAATGATTCATGATAAGTGATACTAAACCAAGGTTAAGTTTAGCAACAGAATCCATATTGAAATGCCCTTTATTTTCCAAAATTGACTCTTTTGAGCTTTAAGTCATGTTATAATGTTGTTACACCATCAAAAAAAGACCTGGAGTTGTGTTTTTTCCATTCACATTCATTCATGTTTGAGTGACTATTTATCATTATCAATCTGTTTCCATCTCCAAGGCACAGAATGCTCTTCTACATTGTGATGTCATGTATTGGTAGCGTTCAAGTTAACAGCTCCCTTTTACCTTTTGTCTAGAAAAAAATGGGAAATTCCTGAGCTGAAATCACCCAAATGATTCTAGGAAAGGTGTATGGAGTTTAAAAACACTGTTCCTTCTTGTGCGAATGAACACAAAAGTCCAGATACGTTTGAGAGAAGGAAAAATGGTGTAACCCTTTAATACAATTTATAGAGATTTTTCTTTTACTTATTGCCTCTACTGATCAAAAAAATATTACTTACTTACAGATCAAATAGGTATATGGTTACGTCTGTGTATATATGACAGTACTACAAGCATAAAGTATCGTCTGTATTCCCAATTTCTGTTCAGTTTGTTTTTCGACTATGAGCTCCAACACGGTCTACTGCATTAATGGGAAACACGGCGTCTCTTTCATTCATTGTTTCATTAATCAATAGCATCATTCATCTACAACGTGAACAGCTTCATAAAATCAGCGATAATGTAATAAACAGCCAGATAAAAAGGTTACTTAATTATTCTATTGCGGTGCATAAAACCTGCTAGCCTGGTTTTCAGCCCCCTGCAAACATGTTCTGAAATTCATATGATTCTTGGATTAAATTTGACAGCTAATATTTCAGTGTTCTTTCAGTTTAAGGCTCCTGGGTAGTGCTGAATAATTTGAATAGCTCCAAAGATAAGTATTATTGGTAATATAATGTTATAATGCCTCATGAAACTATGAAAAGTCTTTTGAAAGAGAAAAAGCAACATTATTATTGGATAAACCTTCATAATTATGTTCTGAAACGCTTTTTTCAGTCTTCTCAAATGTTAAAGAGCCAATATTACGCAGTTTTCTGATTTGTTATAATGTTTCTTGTTGTATTTTGTTTCATACATACATTTTAAACAAACAAATCCTGCAAATTTAGGTCAAGTTCTTTTCTTTCAAACTTTAAAACTACCACTAAATGACATCACAAAGTGGAAAAGAGTATTTTGAGCTTTGAAAATGGAGATAGACTGATAATAAAGGGTTATTTCCACGTGTAAATGAAACAAAACACGACTCCATGTCTGTTTTTGACGAGGTAACAACATTATAGAGTGATTTAGACCTCACAAAAGACAAGTTTCGCGTAATTTTGCGGCCCTTTAAAGTCTACGTTGCGAACTGGATGTAATCAGAAATTGAACATTTGTCCAAAACCGTGCTATCCGATATCCTTTCCAAATTTTTCAGACCCCAAATCGGAGGCTGGACTGTGATTTATGGACCTAATCATCTTATTAAATGGTCGTCTTGAGGTCACAGTAAAAAGGGGGAAATGGAACATGCGGTAAGAACAGAATATTTTCCATTTCATTTGTGGAGAAAGGCCAGAGCGGAGCATATTTTAGAACGCCGAAGAAGCAGGCTACTCGATGTCTTTGTTAAAGCCGACTGGCAAGTTTTACACATTGTTTGGAGATTGGTGTAGTTGCTCTGAGGCCCGGTTGGCACTACCTTTTTGTTTCCATAGTAACCCCCCATTGACTTTCAGCACACTCGGCACAGGTGAAGCACTTTACAGTCAATACAAAGACTCCATCTGGCTCCATCTCACAGGCTACTTTCAGCTCCTCTGCACCGGATTTTCCTTTAAAATATGAATGAACTGGAGAAATAAATGCAAAACTACAAATCAGCTTTACACTATTACGATAACGGGGTGCCTTTTGATCGATTTAGTAAGTCATCGATGGAATAAAAACACATTCTCGTCAGACTACAGGGTAAAAGTGCAGTGTGTAACGTTTCTGTCAAATGCTTTTCACACTACGGAATTAAAACCTTTCTATCCAAATCACACCGAGTTACAGGTCAGATCCGTGGAGAGGTCAGAATGAATGGTTTTCTGTGTATTTTTGAGCTGCAGTTTAATAAATGTCAAGTAGAGCCTTTTAATGTCATACTGTGGATCATTCCAGGCAGAACAATGAAATATTTAAAAAAAAGAAGGTGACAGCCCCGCTACCGGAAAGTGACACACTGCACCTTTAAACAGTGTCATAAATCAAGTCGTTTAAGCCAAATTAAGCCCCCAAAGACTTTCAGGGGGTCCAGGGTTTCTTAGAAGATAAGTCCAGACTACATGTGTATAATGAATACAATTTTGTGACATATTTTAGACCAGAAAATAATGCTTTTCTTTTATCAAACCGAACAATGTGGGGGTCGCCAACATATCCGCGGGTGAAATAGGGGTCACCGGTGTGTTTATGGTTAGTAGATAAATTGATTAGTTGTCAGTGAAGGCGTAATACAGCAGCACGGCTAGTGACTGTTCAAAATTATACTGTAGAATACAATTAACCTATAACCTCACATGAGAACCTACAAAAAAACTAAATCTAAAAAAGGAAAAAGGGCAAAAATACCTGATATTGAAATGTATAAACCTGAGATCTTATATTTTATTATTTATTTTATTTTAATTGACTACATATACATTTATATAATTATGCCTTATTTGACACTTGTTTCTTGCCATCTTTTTTGTTACTTATTTAAAATCTATAATTACCATTTATATTTTTTATCTACTGTGTCCAAATAATTCCAGTTTGTCTAAATTTCATTGTTTTCTCTTGAGATAGACCGAAACATGGGACCGATATTTGCCTTGTTTAGAGTATTAGGTATCGGTCATAAGTCTCCAGCAGAGGTCGATATTTCGCGTTTGGTCCAACATAGTTTAAATATTCATGAAAAATATATGCATAAAGCTTTATTTGTACACTTCCCCAAAGGGGTTTCTGCAAAAATGTGACTCTACACAGTTTGCAGTAATACAAAGTTGTGAATGAGAATTTTAATTTGATAATTTGCAAATAAAATTACCCAAAATCAGCCCAAAAATATCAAATGCATAATATAAAATGCACCGTTTCTTCATATGCAAGTCAGGGAATTAGCTTTGGTCTTAAAAAATAGCATAATTTAATCAACATATGTTAGTAAAAAATAAAAAAAGCTAATATATACATCTTAGCTCATCTCATGCATTGCAAGGTGGAGATAATTTAAGGTTTTATTTCCTGCGTAAAGATGAAAATGTCAAAGAGTATCCTGCTGCGCACATGGAAAACGCATTACAGCCTCTGCCGTACAAGTCATGTCTAAATAAAAATCCAGAATAGCACGAGGAGAGAGAGAGGAGAGAGAGAAGAGAGGGAGGGAGTGGAGAGAGAGAGAGAAAGAGGGAGTGCGAGCGGCCGGGTTACTCACTCCTTTGTCAACGTTACATCATGCAACCCAAACCACGCAGCTCTCCTCGCTCCATTCACTTTTTCCACTGGGCTTCTGTGCCAGCTCTCTATTTACAATTTGAGTAATTATTAAAAAGCACACGAGGCAGGTCGGTTATGAAACTCAACACGTAGACCTGGTTTAGTGTCGGATCTGACCTATTTTGGATATGAATTTGAGTCCTGGTTTGGAACATGGGATTAGTCCTCGGTTAGTCCTTGTTTTAGTCCCTGGTGAACATATTCTATCATACTATTATAATCCGGGTTTTAGACCTGGTTTTAGTCCCTGGTTTAGTCTTAGGTTAGACCTGGTTTAGTCCCTGGTTCACATATTATATTAAATACATTCCTGGTTTTAGATCTGGTTCAGTCCTGATTTACATTTCTATTACAATCCCGGTTTAGTCACCAGTTTAGTCACCAGTTTAGTCACCGGTTTAGTACCCGGTTTAGACCTCGGTTTAGACTCCAGTTTATATATGTCACCATTATATTCCAGGTTTGAGACCATGGTTTAGTTCCAGGTATAGATCTCAAATATAACCCTGGTTCAGACCTGGTCTAGTCCCTGGTCCACAAGTTTTTTACCATTATAATCTTGGTTTTAGTTTCTGATTTACATTTTAGATCTTACTATTCTAGTCCTGGTTTTAGACCTGGTTTCATACGTGGCTTTAGACCCTAGTTTAGCTGCAGGTATAGATCAGGTTTAGGTCTCTACTATAATCCTCCTTTAGTCCTGGTTTAGTAGTTCAACACTATGACCTCGTACTATCAGCTGCATAATATCGTGTATAAAACACTGCCCTGGTGTTTTGCATGACTTTAAATGGTTAATCCCATCTATCGTTCAAAGTATTTCATCTATTTGGTTTGCATAAAGCAACATGGTATTTGCGTATCGCCTGTACTCATTATAATGGTATGTGCTAATCCTTCATTTCAATATACAAAATAAGAGGTTGAGTTTTTGCATTGACGCTTTGTAGAATTTACCTAGGCAATTCCCGTATATAATCGAAAGCAAATATGAAAGTATTGAAAGCTTCATAGTGAGATCCAGATTGAGTACAATATTAAAATGTTTCTTTTTGTTAGTAATCAAGTGCGACATTTTCAGAGATTGAAGAATACTTTGAAAGTGTATTTGATCACAGAATATGAAATACCCAAATTAAAATGCAATACATTGGAATACGTATTCCAATCAGAGTACTGTATTCTGAATACTTCACACCAACTTCCATTATATCATAGTGGAAAAACATGATCCACAATTACAAACGGCTTTATTTTTGTTGCATTTTTTGATCTGCATTTATTTATGTCCAATTAGAGATGAGAAATGGCACATGCACAGTGTAAAAACGCTGCTCAATTGTATCTGTATTCTCATTAATATCGTGCAATTCAAATCCAAAATTGCCTTTATGAAGTACAGTAATGCATTTCTTTTAATTTAGGTAAGAAACTGTAATCTGAATACTACCAAACGGAATACAGCTACTGAAAAGAGTATGTATTTTGGGTACATGTACTCAGTTACTTCTCAATAGTGCTTGTCAATGCCACGTACAGTGGTTGAAGGTTGCATAAGGTAGACACTGGTAGATTTCTCAGATTGCATACTCACTTTACATATGAGCTCTTCCCCGCTGTGCAGGTGGGCGGCTCTGAAAACGTGGTCTCCCTCCAATGGTTCCAACAAAAGGTAATCCCCGATCCGGGAGATACAGTGGGAAGAGTCGGGGGTCTCGGGCGGACTTGGCGATCCGAGGTTGGGGCTGAAACTCTCTGTAGTCCTTAGACAAGATAATTCTTCAAAATCGTGCGTTTTGTGTCGCGATCTCCCATAACGTGAAATGTTAATAGGATTTGACCTTTGTATGTTCATGAGGAATGGTGAAAGAGCTCCACAAAATCGCTTGGCTTGCCTCGCTTCTGTCCTGATGCAATGTCAGAAAGCGAGCCAAACTTTGAATACACAAGTAAATAAATGGATAATCTAGGTTTTCCTCCAATGGAAAATACGCACGCTAATATCTGCACGCTGGCAAATAGGAAGTCATTCACAAAGTACGCGTAATTTCATGTGCAATCCAGCTACAAACTTGATTCCTTTGTGATCGATATAACATAAAAGACCAGGATTAAACTACTACTGGCCCTGTCCACTACGCTTTACAGACCTGCTGCAATTTCATTAACAAAAAAACAGTTCGATCAACGACGGGAAATCTTAAACAAAGGCTACAAAAAGTCAATTTTTTACAATGAATGAAGCGAGAATCTCGTTCGGTAGCTTATTTTGCAGGAATTTTATGGCACGTTTCATAAAATCGAAACAATTTCACGTATGCAGCTTGCAATTACGACCGTCACCCGCAAGCAAACTAGATCTAGGAGGTTTTTTTCTTTAGATAATGTTACGTAAATCGACAGACAAACTGTGCCAGCAGGTGCAGAGCTAACCACCTAGCCTCTTTTGCTAAACTAGTACTAGGTCAGTGCACGGCCTCGTTCCAGCAGATCGTATTATCCATGCACGGTAATTGTCATCTACCACAGTGGCAAAAAGCGCATCGGAAAACGCAGTTGTTCTTTGTGCGCGCCGAGTCCTTTAGGCTGGTTTCTTGTTGAAATGGAAGAAAAATATCGTGCGTTTTCGTTGGTTCTGGTGTGGCGAGGTTTGGAAAGGATATAAAGGGATAACGGCCAACTTTTCCAGGCCTATCCCGGTGGTTTAGCAGGACATCCTCTCCCTGTGTCGTGGTGCTGCTTCTTACGTGGCTGGGGAAACTAGTCCATTCAGAGGCTGCACGCACACACTGCGCCTGTTCCGAGCGGAGAGAAAGCCCAGTGCCTCCAGGACGCACGGAGGAGGGGTTCTACCAAATGGAGCGCAGTCACTCTAGAGGGCTTTATATAGGAGCGGAGCCGCGCAGGAAGCGGAAGCCATCTTAGGACGGTGTGGTCGACTGTATTCCACCGTGTTGACCCACTTTCTACAGGCTTTCTTACAGCTATTACAATTTAAATCCAGTGTAACACGAAATTAATGTTTGTGTCATGCTTAATAACCGTTGAGAACGCAGTATAGCTATATTCTAACATGACCCACTTTCATTTTTTTTTTAAGCACTTATGATTTAAATCCACTGTAGCACAAAATAACACCTTTTCAATTTATTCGGCGACTCTGCTTGGGAGAAAAAGACTGCCATCTTGGGACAGTAAGGTAAAGCTATAGTCCAACAAGATGACCCATTTTTATAGGATTTTTAAAATGTATTTATTTATTTATTTTACAGCAATTATGATTTAAATCCATTGTTACACAAAATTAATGTTTTTCTCAGGCTTGCAATATCACATTTTCAGTTTAAACAGTGACTGCTTTATGAGAAGAGGTCACCATCTTGGGACAGTATGGTAAAGCTTTATTCCAACATGATGACCCATTTTCCTTGGGATTTTTAAAGTAATTACAATTTAAATTCTATACAAAATGAGTGTTTGTCTCATGCTTGCAATAACACTTTCTCAAACCATGTATTTTTGTGACCACGAAAGAGGCTTGGGACAGTATGGTAAAGCTATATTCCAACAAGATGACCCATTTTTATAGGATTTTTTAAATTTATTTATTTATTTTACAGCAATTATGATTTAAATCCATTGTAACACACAATGAATGTTTGTCTCATGCTTGCAATAACTCTTTTTCAAACCATGCAGTTTTGTATCTGTACTGTCCTGTTGTTATGTGAGGTTTGAAATAAATATTCTAACAAACTTTACTAATCCACAACAACAACATTGCAGGCTTATTTTTGTTTAGACAGTATAGATAATTTTAGCGCTCTAGCTTCCAGTTTATCACACTGTGACCATCCTGCAATGTCCTGATGTC
>KN495549.1:0-24270 GCA_000787155.1 Scartelaos histophorus
AGGCGGCAATTTGTGTGAGAGACTAGCAGGGGGAGCAGGCAGGAGCAAACAGGAGCAGACAGGAGCAGGCAGGAGCAGGCAGGAGCATAGAGGAGCAGACAGGAGCAGACAAGAGCAGAGAGGAGCAGACAGGAGCAGGCAGGAGCATAGGGGAACAGACAGGAGCATAAGGGAGCAGACAGGAGCAAAGAGGAGCAGACAGGAGCATAGGGGAGCAAACAGGAGCATAGGGGAGCAGACAGGAGCATAGGGGAGCAGACAGGAGCAAAGAGGAGCAGACAGGAGCATAGAGGAGCAGGCAGGAGCAGTCAGGAGGATAGAGGAGCAGACAGGAGCAGACAAGAGCAGAGAGGAGCAGACAGGAGCAGGCAGGAGCATAGGGGAACAGACAGGAGCAGACAGGAGCATAGGGGAGCAAAGAGGAGCAGACAGGAGCATAGGGGAGCAGACAGGAGCAAAGAGGAGCAGACAGGAGCATAGAGGAGCAGGCAGGAGCAGTCAGGAGGATAGAGGAGCAGACAGGAGCAGACAGGAGCATAGAGGAGCAGACAGGAGCAGAGAGAAGCAGACAGGAGTATAGAGGAGCAGACAGGAGCATAGGGGAGAACCGAGGAGCAGATGGGAGCAGAGAGTAGGACAGGGAAGCAGACAATGTCAGTGTCAGCACCACACTGATAATGAAAAACACTATATTTAATCAAATAGATTGTAATTTTCCTCCCAAAATATATTTAATATGAACACGTGGTCTTATGCTTCATGTGCATGTCCCCATACTGATTATGTTGCAGCTTTTGTGAGGACTGAAGTCAGCTCTGACTGCGATACTTCTAACGTGACTTGAAAAAATAGCTTTTCTCAGTTATATTTTTGTATTTTTATTTTTTTCAAAGAACAGTGAACAGATCCTGCATTGTCCGTTGAGGTTTTGATCTATACCCCACATCTCATCCCACTTCTCTGCACTTTTAATAATTCTTTTGATAGTACTTATAGGGTTAGACAAGTTTTGGTCAGTGTTTTTTTCTTGTCAGTGAAGGACATCATCTTTGTAGTTAATTATTCATTACAAGACTGCTGCATTCCTCTGTATCAAAGTTGGACACTGTGTGTGTGGAGTAGCACAGTTTTCTTCATTAATCCGCTCCACAGTGTTAAAGTGAAAAAAGTCCCTCAGACGTCTTGGCTTTTGGCTGTGAAGTGGAGGTGTATTGTGGGCCTGTGGCAGAGCTGCGTTTACCATACTGTGAAAGTAATTAAATCCAAGGGCTGCCAGTATTCTCTGGCATAGGGGGCAGCCTCTCCCTGCTCTTCAAACAGCCCTCCATCTGCCTGATTGGATTGTGGCATTGGACAGCAGCAGGCCGCTACAGAGAAGGTGGGCCCAAACACAAGTGTTCCCAAAGAACACCATGCTGGCAGCAGACTAAATGACCTCGCCAGGGGAATTAGTTTGAGACAGTTACTACAAGCAGTTACTTACAGTTTACTATTTATTTTTCCAAGGAATTGGGAATAAGACACTGCAAAGATTCCCTTACTTATCATGAAACTACTGACTTAATCAGATTATTTATTTTTCAGTGTAACAAAGGAGCTCATTGGTGACCTATGATTTACAAATAAAATCTAATTTATTACACCTCAGAAATATTTTAGTAGTTGGCACATTGATTCTGCAGAAATCCACTCCCCCATTACATTCTATGCATGACTACAAGGAAAAAAAATATATATAAAATATATAATAGCATATGACAAGTGTAACACTGTAGCACCACCTACCATAGACATAAAAAGTCAACATTATCAGACTTATACCAAATTTTGAGATACAAAAAAAAAAATTTGGTGATTTTTTGATGGACCTGTGGGCCTGGGCAGCTGTTGGAAAGGAACAGTTGCGTGAGACAAACATGCGCACCACAGGAAGGGCCTTAATTGTTGCAGGAGGCTTTAATTTTATTTAATTTTTTCTGATTGGCAAATCCACTCATCATTCACAGCCATTTGAAAACAGAGAGATCCACTGGTAACCAAATGCACATCTCTGTAAAGTACTGAAGTGTGTATTCAGGATCCCAGGCAAGATGAGAAGAACCTATAAGAACACCTCTGATTACTTAAACTATAGTAATATTAACCTATAATAAGTAGTACTTAATAAAAATGTATGTGTAAAGAATGTATATAGAAAACCAACATGATAAAATGATCAGGGGCTGAAGTGATATTTTGCTGTTTGAAATACTCATAGTACAGTGTTCTTGTGCTGATCTCTCTTCTATCTGATGGTAATAATAGTCATCACTAAGGCAAGACCAGATCGGCTCTTGATAATCCCCTCTGATACTGTCACTCAGAACTGTCCTGAACGCTGAACGATTTTTCACATGATTCCTAGAAAAACCTGAAATGACGTTGCTGTTGTTGGGGCTGATTAGAGCCTGTTACCTCCTGTTCCTCGGGACACTTGTTCTTGGCGAGTGCTCGGCCATCGGAACAGCGTGTTCTCACCATTAGCTCAGTATGGAGGCAGCCGTCTTCCTTATTCGGCCCCAGCACTACTGCGCCAACAGCTTTCGAGGCGAGACGCTAAAGTGCACAGAAATGACAGGAGCAGAGAGGAATCCCATGATTATAGCACTTAAGGCATATTGTGAGAGGCAAAGTGTAGTGATTGTAAAAGAGGAATGTCCTTGGATGGCAGAATAGAGAAAACAATAGTCATTATGATGAGGCTCTTTTGTGTGACCAGTGGAGCCCCCCTGTGGTGAGACTGATGAATTCTAACAAGAGAAGTCAAAGCTGCACGACCTTACCCAACCAAGATGAGAAAGAACATTTGAAAACTGAATGTTTTTTGAGATGTTTGTCATATTTGAGAAAAATGCTGTATTGGAGATTTCAATTCTTACTTCTTGAAACCCCACTCGCTGCCATTTTCAATTCAAACTCAATCTCAAAAGACATTTTTCCCACCAAGGTCACCACAGGCTCAACCTTTATAAAATCTTATCTATTCTTGTATATAGAGTGTGAGAAAACATGTCAACAAGCACACACATAATCTATAAAGCCTGGCATCTGTATTAACATCTGATGGCCTCATAACACATTTCACATAATTTACATGTGCCCCAATCTTAGTCTTTCTCAGCTCTAAAAAATCAATAAAAGATTTGATTTACACTTAATTTACATATTTACATTATTTTAGAAGGGTAGAGTTTTGTGATTAAAATTAATCGTGGTTGAATTTCATTTAAAGTGATATTCTCTCTAACTTTCAGACTCATCTATCACACTTAACCTGGATCTGCCCTTTTCTGTTTTGCACTGAGGACTTTCGGTGCAGTTCAGAAAGAGGTCTGCACTTCTGAATTTGGCTGGAAAATTTGCCCTTTTTGTTAGAAATTTTATAGGATAAAAATAAATACAACTTTTAACATTCACTTGAGGACATTTATTATGTTATTTTAAATTGACGTGACCAAAAATTAAGCATGGTTTGTATCTTAGCAATTTCAATATTTTCAGCATTTTGATTAAAAATATTACCTAAATCATAACCTCTCTATTCTCTATTCTCTCTTCCTCTATCGTGTATAAAGGACTGAAGATAGATGGTGTATGTATGTTTATGTTGGTAGCTTTTTCCTGAAGAAAAAACAGGCGATTGTTCATTTAGATTTTCATGGTCCTAGTTTTTGGATGTCTCTGCCAGGCAAGTTTACAAGTAAGATTGCATGTTTTACAGATCACATATTGTGCTTGAGCCTGCGGTATAGTTCAAATGTACATCACCTGTGGATCATTTTGTTATTGTTTGCACATTTTAAATGAGAGTGAGAGCAAGGTTTGTCTACCGGTGACCCAAGGCAAGTATTTTGTGTCTCAGTTGGAGTCAATGCAAACAGGTCTTGTCAGAACGGAGCAGAGTTCATTTATTGCTACATTCATGTTAAAATGCTCTGACACCCCCACTTTTCCTCATGTGTACCTTTGGGATGATTGAATAAAGTGAAATGCACTCAAAGAAACAAGGCTACAGCGTTTAAAAACTAAATTTTATGTTTATTAAAGCTCGTTCCTTGCAAGGTACACGAGGTACGCCCACATTGCCCCATGCTGACATAGCACCACCAACAGATCCTTAACACTCAATGCAACTAAATGGATATTTGTACATTTGTACTTAAGGAACAGCAGATTTTTTATTTTTATTTTTTTCATTTGTACCAAAATGACAGTGAGCCTATCCCGGTGGTGGTGAACATGGGATGATCAGCAATAAAGGGCCTTGAATGCTATTATCTAAATGAAAACACGCAGACCCACTAGAAAAGTTACATTGTGTATCTTTAATTTGAATTGTTATTTTTTTCCTTCTAAAACTACACCAAGAACCATTTGTAGCCTGAAGATTTTTAGACAGCCGTATTGATCCATGAGGGAAATCGCTGCAAAGAAAATCTAAAAACACCACATAAAACTTTGAAACACTGGAAAGGAATCAGTGTAAGCATTTATGTTGTATTGTATCCCATTTAATTTCTATATTTGTTGTGTGGGTGGATATGGGAACCGGAATGGAACAGGCTGGAGAATTGCATCAGTGTCTGTGCTGGCTGGACTCCTTTCATTCTTCTGTGTTGTATTCGGTTTATGGAGCTGTAATAGCATTAAGTGACTTCAAACGCAGCGTGGTGAGACTGATATAAATGAAACCGCCATCACAGGTTGCAGCATCAAAGGCCCTCTGCGTCATATGAGCCCTGTATTACATTAATCAAAATAAGGGCTTATTTTGTTACACAAGCTGTCCACATTCATATATAGCACAGGTCTGGTGGAATAACATATACAACTGGAAATCAAGATGTATTTTCTTCATTCACACCCACACAATATTAAACTCCTTTATTACGGAAAATTGACCCTTGTGAACTTTAAGTCATGTTATAATGTTATTACCTCCTCAAAACATACCTGGAGTTGTGCTTTGTTGCATTTATACATGTTTGAATTATTCTTTATTATTTGTAGATTTGTTATTCAGTTCCAGGGATGAAATTAAATTCAAATTATCCAAATGATTTTATTGAAGCTGTATGAAGTTTAAAACCACAGTACAGCACTTCCTGTATTAGCACATGACATCACAAGGTGGAACAGACCTCATCCTGAATATCGACACCTTCCTAAAATAATCGCATAAGTAATTTTTTCAGGTTTTTCAGGAAACACAAAAAACTCCCCCCAAAATTGAAATTATGGCATTTTTTTGCCTAAGGAAAACTTAGGCAAAAAGTGACTTAGGCGATTATTTTAGGAAGGTGACGATATGTAGGGTTCATGTCTTAAACATGTGTGAATGAAACACAACTGTAGATATATTTGTAATGAAACAACATTATCATAGATTGGATAATAGTGTAATATGGGTCCTTTAAATGAAAGTAGAGAAAATGTGTAACAATGATAATGTAGGACTTTTTTGTGTAGGGTCCACCACATATTGGTTTAACATATCTACTTTTATATGCTAAAAAATACCTTGAAAAACATGCATTGTTATTGTGAGCGTGCTTAACAGTGTGATGGGATTTAGAGATAAATGCTTTTGTTTTGCTTCATGCGTAATTCTCATGTTTTAGTGAGTCATGTGGGCCGTCCTAATCTTGAACTTCTTCTTGTAGACTCCCTCACAACACTTATCTGAAATCCTATTCAATAAATAATAATCAAAAACACTTCCGTTTCGAAAACACTCGCAACTCTAATTTTCACACACTCCTCTAACACAACTGCAGATGAATCATGGTTCCTCTGGGAAATAGTGCGATTGGTACTGACTATGTAGGGCCTGACATGAGTACAGACAATCCCTCATTACTCAAGCTGCTTACTGCACACTTTTGTTACTCTTATTAAAGTTACCTAATAAGCAGCGCCTTTGGTACCTCCTCGGGCCTTTCCTGGAGCAAGTGCCAGCTCAGTGAAAAACATTTAGATGCCGTGAGGAAATCTTAGAAGAACAGTGAATTCTGAGTAAAGCTGAGCTCGAGCAGTATTCCTAATAAAGCCATTAAAACGTGTTATATTGGACCAGTTTAGGAGCATTAGACCTGAGGGTTTAGACTGAATAGGTGTTGTAGTGTGCTATTATCCAGGTGCGTCCATCTTGCTATCCCACAGGACGCGAGTGAAAGGAATTCTGCGCAGTTCTTTCATTTCTGGTGTAATGAGGTGATAGCCGGCGGGTAGCTGTTGTCTCCTGCCGCGCTTCATTCTGTATTGATACTTTCTCTTTTAAACACGCCTCATGCAGCCCCCGCGGCCCCACAGCCCTGAGCACCAGCATGCCACTGTGTTTCTAGCCTGGCCTTGACACCAAACTCTAATCTTTCGTCAGAGCCAGCAAAGGACTATGATCTGCTTTCGAAAGGGAAAATAAGGTACACATTGAACATGACATATGCTTGAAAATGGGCTTCCTGTTATGCTCATACGCCACGGCTCTTCCTGAGGCGTTCAATTGACAAGTCGCAGTATGGAGGGGAGATTAATGGCTGGTCACCCGCTGGTATTGAGCTAACAGTGTGGCAGAGGAGCTCCCTCGACAGACAGTGGTGAAAAGAGGAGCAGAACGTTCCCATCTCATATCTACCCGGGGTTCTGCGCCAAGTTCAGTCGGCACGAGAAACTGGGATGAAAGAGAATGAGAGACATGCTTTGTTTCTTTAAACGCAGAATACTCCTCCAAAGTGACAGAACTGAAGGAACAAACGAGTTATGGTGGAGCGTAGAATTAACCCTCTAATCCTGCTCTAACACTGAAGAAAAAGCATCTTAATGTGCAATTATATGTAAATAATAAATACAATTCAATTATATTATCTTACTAACTATAAAGTACCGAAAGGAGACATTTGAGTTGAGCGGTTTCACATTTCTTTTCTATTGTCTGTATGAAATTGTGACTTATCTCATTTGTCGACAGTCCAGGTGTTATCGACAGGGGAAAGCCTCTCTTCAGGGACGTGTCTGGTCCTTCAACCACATCAGTTGTTTCCTTCGGCACTTACCTAATCCCAAGATAAGTGCTTAAATGATGTTGTTGCCTTTGATAATGTCTCACTTTTTCCCATAAAAAGTAAATGGATAAAACCATTACATAACGTTTTACTTGAGGTAGCTATAAAATGTAGAAAAACATCAATGACATGGCACAACTTAACTTTTTTTAGGTAGACTGAATTTGAATTGAACATTGCTTTTCCTAATTAACAGGAATGGCAGTAATTCCTCGGGATTAGGTAATGGCCTGTTCGACAATATCCACTCCCAATTATCCTTTCCAACTGACCTTATGTAACAGATTAGATCAGTAAGTTCCTCCACTAATGAGTTTTTTGATTTTTTTTTTGTCCATCACCTCAAATTTCTGGGGAATTGCTGCTGAAAACATGATCAACTTTTGGGACATTGCAAAGCAGTGTCTGGATTCTTTCAGTGATTGATGTGTTGTTCACTATGAGTTGATGTGTCTAGGCTTTAGAGTAATTAGCAGTTGTGTAGTGGTCTGCAGAGTCCCACGGGAGAACAAGAGCTGTGATTGGCTGCTTTACTTAATGATAAAGATCAAGTCTATTGATTCTAACCTCCTGTGTCCGTCAAGTTTCGGAAAGTTCTGACCGATAATCACTATATCTTACACTTTCCAAATATATAAATGTTTTCTTATTAACTTCTCAAGGCCATTCAATCATTTCTTAAAACAGTGCAACGTGGGCAGATAAAATCAAATTAGCAAATATGTCTCTCTATTTTATTTAATGCTAAAAGCCCCCAAGTCAATTGCTATTTTTATCTGCAAAAATCTTTACAAATCTTGTTCCAGTCCAATCTCACAGCCTGTCAGTTCATTAAGCACATTAAACAACTAAAGAGTAACAAATGAGTTTCAACATTGTTTTGTTTTAACTCCAGTGCGGCCGAAACTGAAAGAAAAACTTTTTTGACAGCAGCAGTTATGAGAAACGTAGACAACCAAATATGTCACCTAATTGTGCATTAATAGTCCCATAAATCACAGATGACAATGACAGCTCGTCCCAATTACAAATGTCACGGATGAAGTATCTTTTTATCAAGCTCTCATCATGACAGCAGCCGCACTGTGAGCCCATCACCTTGTTGCTTAACGCCCCTAACACACTTTCCCAACACTTTCAAAGGGCCTGTGTTCCACTGTGTTTTGATCTGTTATAATGTTGGTTCTTCGGCACAAACATATCTGGAGTTATGTTTTGTTGCACAAACATATCTGTGTATACCTTGTGATGTCATACGCTAATACAGGAAGTGGTCCACTGTGTTTTTAAACACATATTCACCTTCCCTAGATGATGGATGATTTCAGTCATGGGATATCCAACCTCTACTGAACTAAAAGTAAAAGGTAGCTGTTAACTTAAAAACTCACAAAAAAAAAAAAAAATCTCAGTCTGTACTTTCCAGACTAATGTCCTGTGCTTGTTAGGCTGAGCACACATTCACTGTGTTGTCAGAGTGCAGAAAACGCCGCTGTCTGTGCGGTGAACCCATGGATCTAAGGTTAAAATGAAGTTTATCCTCGTGTGACAAAATAAGTGATGATGCTAAATGAACATTAGTGAGTGGGATACGTCTTACCCGTGTGCGTTAAATACAGGCGAGTGTGTAAATGATGAGGAGAAACGTCTCAAACTTCAGTAGCAGGACATCCGCTCATACCAGATCCATAACCTGCCCCCGGGAGTCTGAAATCAACTGAAATCCTACTAGACAGACAAGATCTGAGAGCGTCTCTTTGTGCAGGAGACATGAGCAGTAGAGACGGGGAGAATGAGAGTGTCTTTTTGTGCAGGAGACATGAGTAGTAGAAACGGGGAGAATATACAAAATATACAAAGATGGTTATGATGCAGCTTTTAACTTAAAGGCAATTCATCTGTCGAGGAAGGAAATAGAACAGCTGCACATAAATGTAGCATCAGTGAGTCGATGTTGAGGCGGTGGCGAGGGCAGCCTGACAAACTGACTCAGTGCAAAAAGACAATGAACCCTTTCAGAGGCGATAAAAGCAGACGGCCCGAACTTGTAAATGTTCTTGAAGACGTGGACACCTGCGGCTTATATTCAGGTGCGGCTTATATTCAGGTGCGGCTTATATTCAAGTGCGGCTTATATTCAGGTGCGGCTATTTGTGCAAATTTAGTACAAATTTTGTTGATGCGGCTTATATTCAGATGTGCTCAATAGTCCGGAATTTACTGTACACGTTAACTTGGACTTCATGACATCACAAGGTGGATCAGAGCATTTTGAGCTTTGGAGATGTAGATAGACTAATAATAAAGGGTTTCTCAAACATGTGTGAATGAAGCAAAACACAATTCGAGGTTGGTTTTGATGAGGTAAACTGTTGCTGTAAAAAGAGTGCATTTTGTGTAATATAGCACCTTTTAACTGAACTTCCTTTTCTCCATAATTCATCCCATGTTTTTCAAAAGAACAGTCGTCTGGTGACTCAACCTGTTACACTCTAAACCCTCGGGATCCAGGCAGCAGCGTTCGCGTGCCCTTAGGTAAGCCATCCTTCGCGATACCCACCCCCCCATCGCATTTGTATTCACACAGCGTCCGAATGCCTGCAGTGACAGCTATTTAGCATTATATTTGAATGACTTTTTAGAGGACCTCTTCAAAGGAGCGCGGGCGTTGTAAGAGAATGGAACAAATAGCAGATGGTGTCAAAACTCGGTGTTCGCAGCAGGAGGGGATGCAAATCTGAGTCATTCATTAATGCTGAGGACGGTAATTTGATGATAACTAAATACGTGATTCGGTGTAGCAGAGGTATCCAGGCCACGTATTGGAACTGCGTATGTAGTGAAGGAAGGAGGTCACACAATATGGATGTGCCGAGGTGCTGGGGAGGGCTTCCAAGGTTATTATGTGTTGATGAAAGGAACTATTGGCCTGTAAACACACTTCAGATTAGATGATCAGGGGTAATTGATGGCCTGCGTACCTGATCAGGATCATGTATTGGCTTTATTACTTCCACTGTCTCCGAAACGTATTATTATTGCTCGAATACTCTTGGTATGTGAGTATTTTGACCTTTAGGGGGTTATTTTTTATTATTAAAAATGTTCAAAAATATTAGTTTTTTGCTGGAGGCTAAAAACATTTTCTATTTCATTACTGCCAACTTTCATGTAGAAATATTTTGTGTTTATTTGCCCCTAAACAACTTGCATTTTTTGAGGCTTTACTAGAAGAGGCAGGCGTTTTGAGGAGAGAGATAAACAGAACTAATCGAAAAATGCAGGATTACTGAAACTAGTGAAAAATCAATTCCAGAAATATTTTGTATGAGACTGCAACATGACCACATTGTTAATAGAAATCTGTATTTTTTTGGCTATGCTTTATACTAGTTGAAGTAAAAAGCTGGAAACTTTATCAAGCCTACATAGGAGTTTCACAAAAGCCATAACAGCCTCCGTTTGTCTCAAGAGTCTAGAAGAAAGTGTTTCACAGAAAACTTCAAAAGTGTGACTTGAACAGGTGTGGAAGTTAAAAGTGTTAAAAGGGCCAGCGCAAAAGTCAGATAGAAGTCTGTGAGCTCCCATTTATCCACTGCGTGTGCGCGTGGAGGTCAATTTTAAGACACCTACTGCTTTAGCGCACTCTCTAATACCTAATCAATAAATAATCTGCCTCCGAATCTGCACCTGGGCCTTGTTCATCCATCACTCACTTCTTTTTTGCACCATTCTGCAGCGCACATGCTAACAGTCTTTCCCAGACACGGCCAAATCCCTTTTTCTTCTTTCCGTCTGTTCTCCAAATAACAACAGTTTTGCAGGGAGCGCGTTGTTCATCTCTTGACCTTCTGTGTTGTTGCTAAACTGACAAAAGTAACAGAACAGTTGTGTATCCTGCCGGCGATAACTGGATACAGAAAGTTGATTTTATTGGTCTTTTCGCTCCCACTCGCTCTTGTTTTTTACACCAATCTGCAGTCCTCTCTCGTTGCCCTCTCCACCTCCGTCTAATCTGCCCCCTCTTCTGCCTGTTTTTGCTTTGATGGTGCGCCGGTGCGTGGACCTGTGTCGCTAGGCAGCAGGGACGACGTGCACAGGCGGGATCCAGAGGTCACGGCGTAAGTGTAGTGGCTAATTAACGGAGATGGAAAAGAGTCATTTCAAAGGGAGGCATAGCGTAGATGCACAATTCTAGCCACCATTTTCTCTTGTATTTTCGCTGCTTGTTACCTTTTTCAACAGTCCTCCAAAAACACTTGATGGCTTATTTCCATGGACACGGACACCTCTCTCCGCTCGGATGGTCACGTTTCCTAAGCCCCGGCGCCACTTGGACAAATCCACCCATTTTCTCATCGCAAGAATGACATTTATTTTCTCATGTTCATGTCTTTCTCCGAATGAATTGTGTTTTCCAATAGAGACAACTTTCTGTTTTTCTGTTTTTCACTGTTTCTATATCAAAATACACCCATGCTTTCTACCCAAAAGCATTTCCTAACCTATAAAGTCAAGAAACAAAATGTATTTAAGAGGGGTCCAGCCATAGTCTTTCACACAGTCCATAAACTGTTGCATTTTCTATTAAAATGTATTCATGATTCTTGTAATTTAAAGAAAAAATTTACATAATTTGGTGGAATAAATCCTGCTGTAAGTATAAGTAATATTTTTTACAACACTCAAGAAGCAATTTGTGAAGAAAAGTTGAAAAATATGTTGACTATTAGAAGAATAAAGAGTTCTATTTTCATTTTGATCACACTAGGGAGAATTCTGTCGAAAAGTTGGGCACAATATTTACAATTCAAGACTCTGATATTTTAAACATAAGTTCAACAAAATAATTGTGTTTTCTTATCATTTTATTTGTCAAATTATTTGAAGTTTTGGCCCGATGTAACACGTTTGCTAGGTTACAATTATAGAGTTCCTCAGTTTAAATTATTTGACGTTTTGGCCCGATGTAACACGTTTGCTAGGTTACAGTTATAGAGTTCCTCAGTGTGATGTGATTTAACTTTGAACCCTGCATTAGTTTTATTCATAGCACCATAGGTATTTATAGTTAACTTACTTGCCCAATACCGTCATATGGAAATTATACCTTAGCAAAGCCCCCCACCGGTTTACAATGCTCCTTTGAATTATTACTATGATTACATATAATGCAGATTTCCACTCCATAAGTGCCCATACTGATTGCAGTAGAAAATTTAGTCTGAGGTAGAGCTTGAATATGCCTTTTCCTTCTGGAGAAAATAGAGCTGAGAAATACATTGGGCTCTGCTGCTTTCAGAAGAAACGTAGCGTTGAATCGGCATTGTGGGGCTTCTGCCATGGATCCGCTAACATAACCCGCAGCTAAAATGTGGAGTTGAACTTTTAATCAATAATTCAAGCATACGGGCAGTTATCCTCATCACAAGGCTTTCAATTCAGGCTTGTGTGAGTGACAGAGAGGAGAGGGGAGCGCTCGGCGGTGTGCATATGAAAATACTGCAGGATTCTCATTATAGGTGATGATACAGAAGCATGGGATGATGCCTTAGCCCTGCCTCCTGCTCAGAAAATCAATGACATGGTTGCCGGTAAGAATCAGGCTCAGCGCTGACAGGAAATTCAAGTGGAGACAGAGTTCAGTTTGGGCAGCTTGACGGATTGTTTTAAATGAAATGAAACAATGTGAGGATGTATTGTTTGCCTATGAGTATGAATGATTAAAGGGGGGTAAAACTTTGTAGTTACTTTGGATTGCGGCGGATTTGGAGGTAAACACGTATAAACTTTTTTGTTTTCTTGTCTCAAAAGGTAACCAAGATGTGTTCAGTCTCAGATTAGTCAGTAAGTCAAGTTATTAGATTCAATTCAATTTATTTTTGTATAGCCCAAAATCATAACAACAGTTATCTCGGCGGGCTTCACAAAATTGTTAAATTAGCAAACAAAGATGTCAGAGAATGAAGCAAAATAAGAAAAAAAAATAATAATAAGTAATAATTAATTAATAATTCAAAAATACAGAATGTCCAACAACAAGCAGGCAAATGGATAATTGTCCCAGCATCTCCTGTCCTTAGACCCTCCTTCTTTGGCAAGGAAAAACAAGGAAAAACTCGAAAAAAAAAAAAACCAGTGGCAAAAAACCGAGAAACCTCGAGGAGAACCACAGTGAAGGAGAGATCCATTCCCATGGACGGACAGGCATAGATAGCCAGGACGTATCCACTGCCAATAACGTTGTAAATCTGTAGACCAAGGCTATTGGCAGAAGGAAACTACTAAATTAGATTCAGTTATTAGATTCAGTAATAACCCAATCAGTTTATAAGTTGTTTTTTGTTTTGTTTTTTTGTTAAGAGAGGAGATTATGGCTCTTTGCTCAATTTGTCTTTCTTTTCACATACTGTACTTTGAATTATCAAATCATGCTGACAGTATAGTGTTGATTTGTGCTTCCTGTTTCCACCCTTAACTAATTTTTCCTGATGAGCAAAACAGATCACTGCAGATCATATGTTTAAAGAAGCATTATAATAGGGCATTTAACAGTCACAATTAACCAGTGCTTTTCTACCTTCAAGCCACTCAAAGCCCTTTACATAATAGGACCACTTCCCTATTCATACACCAGTGTAGATGAGATGGGTTAAGTATCTTGCCAAAGGACACAATGACAGCATTCATCTTCAGCATTCAGCAGCTTGGACCAAAGCACCAACCTGCATCTCACATGATGATGTTGTTTATGTCAGGACCCGGATTCAAACCGGCAACCTTCCGATCAGAGGGCACGGACTCTACTACTTGAGCAACTGTCACCTGCGGCCCAGTAGAAAGTATTTGTTTTTCTTTTGTTAGTCGGTTATGGTTAGTTGTAACAGAATAATGATCTTTTCATAAATAAATTGATTAGTTGTGTGTCTTTCTTTTGAGCCCATAGTTCCTAAAAACACAAAATAGCATCTTGTATTATGATAATGTAACTAAATTGTAAAAATGGCCTGCACTTCATATAAGTACGTAGAATGAAGAAACTACTACAAGTGCTTAGCAAAGAAAGTTTTACTGATTTTTTTTCTGACTAAGTGCTTCAATAAATAGCTAAAAAAAATCCTATATGAGCTTTGAAATTATCTCTATCATAAATCGTGATCTGCCCTAGTTTGTTTTTTTTTTTCCCCCAATATCATCCTAATATTTATCTTATCTAAAATTAAACTCTCTACACTACAATTTACATTTTCAAAACTTGAGGTAAAACAAACAGGACCAGGTTGAGGTGGAATGGCACGTTAGGAGTGTGCAGTCCTTTCACAGCTCACTCCCTCTCCTGGGCTCCTCCGAGCATTTGGAGGTCATTGATAATAGCATCAAGAAATAAAAACGCTGTCTGTTGTTATTCCGCAGAATTGCCTCTGCCGTACACCACATTTCATTAGTCCCATCAGCAAGGTAATTCACAGTAAAATATGAGGGATAAATTACAGTGCGTGACAAGCCTGATAATGTGTTGACAGTGCGGACAGGCTTTCTGAGTGAAGTGGCAATCAAAGACAAATATTGCTTTTTATCTGAAGTATTTATAGTGCCAAATAGTTCCTGGAATAAATATATGCCGGTGCTCATGGCTCCAAAACTTTCATTGGATGGAAGTGAACAGCGATCACAAATCCGATAATGTACACAAACTCAAGCTATTTCATAGGTAAGCATATGAACAACCTTTTAATAATTCAATTCTTTATCTTTAAGTATCAATATGGCTTCCGTAAAAATAAATAGCACTTACATATTTCAATTATTAGATGAGATAACGTCGGCACTAGACAAGATTCACTTTACTTGTAGTATTTTTTTGAACTTGTCATAAGGATTCGTTACAGTCACTCATACAATTGTACTAACAAAATTATATAAATATGGTTTTCACAAAACTTATACTTATACTATACTTATACTATTATACTCAAAATGTATACTATAGTTTAATTATTCCTATCTGTCATATTGTCTACAATATCGTCTACATTGAACAAAATGTTATTGGTGCAAAAACGTGTTTGAATTGCAACTCATACCATAACGCCACTTACATCGTCATGAAACTTGACATTCTTACTATTTATGATATTGTATAACAATATTTATCAAATTTGTATATTTATGTATAAAATTGTTTATAATTGCAACGGCGATCCAACATTTCACATTTTCCTTTAAAAGTAATGCAGAGATTCATAGATACAATACTTGTCAAAATTGTAATTTTCATGTTCCAAAATGTGTCACATCAAGAGCTCAAGTTGTGCCTACAATACAGAGGCTGTAAATGTGGAGCCAGTTTTCACATCTGGTTAGTGACGGCATATCAGAAAAGAGTTTAAGGAAATGTTTGATATTTCATGATAATGTTTGATAATCATTCAATTGTGGATTGTTTCAATTGTTCAATTGTTCAATTGTTTCATTGTATTTTAATCCATGTCTGAATCAAATGCATTTAATTTAAGGTGTGAAAATATAATTTTTAAGTAATTCACAGCTATAATTTTCAATTTGAATGTATTCATAAGGTTTAATATAAGCCCTTTTGGGTTTTTTGCCTCTTTTGGCACCTACTTTTTATCTAGTGTGTTTTTTTAAATTATATTATATATGTGATAAATAAATACATAAATAACCTCAGAATCCAGTTAAAGGGCCCATATTACACTTTTTTCTGATCTCTGATATAAGTTCTTTTCTCAAACAGAAAACACTCTGTTCCACCTTGTCATGTCATGTGTGATGCAGAAAGTGCTCCACTGTGTTTTTAAACTCCATACATTTTCACTAGAATCATTTGGATGAGTTCAGCCCTAGCCCTAATGAACCAAAGGTAAAGAGTGGCTGTTAACTTGAAAACTACTGCTCTGTGACACCGCATGATGGAACAGAGCATGTTGAGCTTTGGAGATGTAGACAGACTAATAATAGAGGATTACTTAAACATGTCAGAAGGAAACATAACTCTGGGCATGTTTTATAAGAGCAATTTTAAAGTGTGATTCTGTGATTCTCAAACTTAACAGATGCTTTCAGGTGCCACAAAAATTTAACTAAACCTGGGTGGGTAAAGGACTAGGATTAAATGAAGTCTAAATGTATGGACATGTAAATATTTCAGAATTCAAAGCTAGTGAGATTAGAAGTAAAATGTTCCTTCGTTGTAGGAACTGTATGATTGCAGAGTTTGCAGTGGCTGTAGCAGCTTGTCAAAGCCTGATTCTGTCAGATCTCAGAAGCTAAGCAAGGCCGGGCCTGGGTAGTACTTGGATGGGAAACCACTGGGAAAATCAGGTGTCACAGTGGCAAGGCACTTTTCCCACATTGCCTAGAATGAAAGTGGTGTGCGTGTGGGTGATGGTGGCAGTTGGAGGGGCAGATGGCACAGATTGGCAGCCATGCTCCCATCAGTCTGCCCCAGGGCAACTGTAGCTACAATAATAGCTTATCACCACCGGGAATGGAGAGAGTGAATAATGATCTGTAAAGCGTCTTTGTGACATATGTCTGTGAAAAGCGTTATATAAATAAAAATGTACTTACTTAATAGTAGACCAAACCAACATCATTCATTTCATTGTTTTTTTTTGTTCAAGAATATGAGCAACGCTATATACAGTCAAATATACAGTGCATTCAGCTGAAAACACAAATAACTGAATGATTTACAATTGATTGTGTTTGTCAGATATAGTGTTTTTTTGCTTTTCTGTACTTCTTTGTAGATGACTTTCACTGGGGAATGTGGCTATATAGATGTGCTATGTCAACAACTAACAAGTCTAATGACCAAACAATGGGGATTAAAGCTGAGAGCAGGTGGCTCCCATTAATGAAAAGGATTCCTTTAATGCATATGGTAAATGTGTTATGGTGTCCTCAATATTTGTGCTTTTCGCTGATCATGACAAAAAAGTTGTGGATAAAAAGACTTATACATTTACTATTTACATGATCACATAATATGCAAATAACTCCAATCTGTATTAAAATGTGTATTTTGTCTTGAATACTTCCAATTTAAAATGCATAGTATGCTGTTGATATGTTCTTTATTATTTAAATTAATTTCCTGATGAACAATACAGATCTTTTAAAATAAGTGCAGTTGACAGTCAGCTGTTTGCAACAGCATTATGATAGTGTATTAGACATTACAGTATTTATTGTCACAGTGGTTGTTGTCACAGAATAGGGATCTTTAACTCTTTCAATGCCAGTGCTTACATATATTCTGTAGAGAGAAAGTGAAGTCTTTGATTTAGGTCCCTGAAGGCGGCATCAGTCCAAGTGGGTTTGAGCAGATCCTACATGAGCTCCCCGTGCAGGTCAGAGCTCCTGAGCAGCACATGCTCTTGCGTTTGAAAATACAATGCTTTGATATTCAGATCTGACTGGGCCCTGGAGGGAATCAGCCTCACTATTGTCTATAGGGCTCAGGTTTGCTCTCAGTCTAACCGTATGTTGATACATTTACCTGTTACCTTTTATCTGAGGATAGAAATATTTCATTTTTCTTTACAAAAGCCGATTGCTTTTGGTTTAAAAGGCTAATTTAAAAAGTGACCCACTGTGTTTCTGTTTTAATTCACCTTACTTTAAAATCAATTAAACCAACCAACTCAAATTTACACACAGACTCAACATTTAATTATTTCCTTTTCAGTCCCTAGATTGAATGATTGTAGTAAAATAATTATCCCGCTGAGACAAGATTATTGTAACCTAAGGTTATCTGAGTTCTGCCCCCAATAATCAGCAGCTACAACAACATGCTCTTAATTATTAATAATTAACCTTGTGAAATGGGTTCAGCACTGCGCCCTGTGCTTAATACTCCATGCTCTGTGCTTTCTCTTAAAAGTGCTAGCCCACCAGTGCAATCATTCTATTGTATAATGAGGAGCAGCTCCAGGACATGTTTTCTTCTGTTTGAATGTGAATTCTTTAAGGTACAATGTCCTCATTGTGTGAAAACTCCTCAGTGTCTGGAAAGGTAAAACTCTCAGGTTGCATAACACTTAATTCAGTGGTTGTTTTCACATAACCAAACCACTTGTTGCGTGTGTTTTAATTACAATCTGTAAAAATCTTCATATTGGACACAATAGTAAAGGATATTGTATCATTCATGTTGGATGCGCCTGTCAGTGGAGAACTACACAAATATGTTTGAAGACTAGACTTGATCTAGATCACTTAATCTAATCATCCGATGGCCCTCCTGGTCATGATCCCATACTCTGCCACACCGCTGCATAATCAATCCCATCTGGTATTGATCGCAGCCTTCCTGCCTGCTTGATGGCCTCTGCTTGTGCATATAGTTGGCTAATGTCAGCTTATATCAGTCATATCAGTCCTGTCTCTCATGTTCCCAGACTCATTTCCATTGTCTGACCCATCTGCCCTCCACTTAAAGCAGCACAGCAGACATGTTGCTTTCTTCTTCCTCCAACAATCTCATTGACGTCTCCTTGAACCGCTGCCGTCGGCTGTGACAGGTCCATGTCAGTAGAGAAAAGAACCTCTTTAACAGACTGCTCTTTATTTTGGAACAACTAACACTAGAATAACAACAAGCCATCCACCTAAACCCAGTTTTAACTGAAGGCATTATCTTAACTGTTATGAGTGGATCACACACACACACACACACACACACACACACACACACACAGGTACATACATACATTCAGGCTCCGCATTTATAGAGATGTTATTTTTTTGACTGGAATATTCACAGTGTAGCATTAAAGTGTCTTTCTCCATCCAGACAAGCAGATGATGCCAAATTACATGTCATGTTTTAAAAAGTTTTTTGAAGGACCATCTGGTATTAAATAAATACAAAATAGGTTTGCTTAATGTCATAGTGCGGAACATTCCAGGCAAAGCAATAACATTTCCATGGAGACAAAATGGTTACGAACCCTCCAAGTTACATCGTCACTATCAAAATCTTTATTAGAAGTGATTCTTTAAAAAACGTAACCACATAAAGACATACTCCTGACCACAGCTCACCCCAAATATGTTATGTCATATGGGCCAGATTTTCTGAGTGGCCAGGCCTCTAGTGGTCTTCAGGCTGCGTATAGAGGCTCTTCACGGCTCTCAGTAGCTCTGGCCGCGGCCACTCTGTGATTGCCTGACAGCTCCATTAAAAAACAGAGTCTGATTGCGTTGGGGTTCAATCCCAGAGCATGCATGACTAACCAGGCTGCAGCGGCCGGAGGGAGGGGCCCTCTTCAGCCCCTCTTCATTGGGTTTGTGTCACTTCTAATATAAAATGTTCAGGGGTAAGGAAGCCCCTATCTGCCCCTATCTCTCTTTACTATCCTGGGAAAGGAGATTGTTAACAAAGAGATCACATTGCTTTATAAAGAGGAATTACAATGTATAGGAGGAGACAGAAAAATGTTCACTATGCATTGGATAGGTCACTTCCTTAAATTCCTTCTTTCCCTCTCGGTTCTCCTGGGTACTCTCAGACCAAAATAAGCTCTACATAAAATGCTTTTTGTTTGCATTGTTCAAGTTTGAAATATAGTTGACTGATCCAAATAGACATCTGAGACCTTTTAGGAATAGGTCATAAATATGTGTTAATGAAATATACTGCTTACAGCTAAGAAAAGCAATTAAACACACAATTATAAAGTTGAAGAGAGAAAAGAACACTTTGAAAACATTGTTATTGGAATGATTAATTATGTGTTCTCTAATGTAATGAAATGTAATGCAGTAGCAATTAATCCTGTAATTCATACCAGTAAAATCACCACTAATACTAAACATTCATATTCTTAAAAAAAAAAATGTACCTTTTGTTAAAGTGGAATAAACGACAGATTTTAATATTTCACATATTTATCATGGTAAATGTAGCTTCTCGTCTCTACCATTCCCCTGAGCACTTTGAGAAGCTCAGTCACTGGCTGTGATAATATCTTGTATAAATGAAAGAATTATATTAGCTGAACAGAAAATATTTACTAAGATTTTGCTCTAATCACAGCTTCTCCCTGACATTCGGCACCGCACTGCTGTTCAAAAACAATGGGTGCAAACAAAGTGTGTTTTCCCATTTTATCTTGGAGACATGTTTAGTTTTGGCCAACTGGTTCGCATTCCCATTCAACTGTATTTTAGAAATGAGGACAGAGTTTGGTCAAAAAAAGAAAACAAAATATTGTATTGGATACTGACGCCTCGGGGCTTTGTAAAGTTGGCTTGAGAACAGCCATTCTGTTGTGTTGTGTGCACCTGAGTGTCAGTTTTATAGTCGACTGCAACATTTTTCATCTTGCCCCGAGAATAGAGTCTATGAGATCCATGTTCAGTATATGTTCAAATACGTATGGTTAATATTACTCCATAAATATATGTGTGCCAAACAAATTTTATCGACTGATTACAGAAATTCATTTTTTATTGAGTTTTGTTTTTTCTTTGTAAATAAATGCCCTATATAATCTATCATGTATCTAAACTGTGCAGAACTAAAGTGTGTGAGGAGATAGGAGTGCACATACAGACACATCCTTAGACATTACTGTAGTTTGAGTGGGCTAATAATGCAACTATAATGTCCTTGTGGCTTATTTATTAGTTCACTGACAAGAAGAATGTGCACATTTAGGACAAGGACATATTGGAAGTTGCTATAGAAGCCTGCATTTCCAGTGCTAAAGCCTAAAACATGACAGGGTGTGTGGAGCAGAGATGACCCTTTACCCACGATGCCTTGGTGTACATTAAATCTGGCCTTACTGAGATCCTTTCAAGTGGAGAGTGCAGTGGAGTTACAGATAGAGCCATGGGTTACTACTGCAACATAAAAGGGCCCGAATCCCAGTGAGACGCGCGGCAGGGGCTAGCAATACAGGGTAATAGTGAGGCTTTAATGTCTTGCTAGCTGTAACTGTGTGCCCCTGTGTTTGAGGTGAACGTTCAGATGGAGGAGAATGTTTATAAAGTACACAAAAGGCCCCTTTATGACTAGATTTCAGTAATTTATTCATCCTCATTCTCATTTTTATTATGTATTTGCACTTTGACCTTTAAATGAAGCCTATTTTTTTTTTTTTTTTTATCAGAAAAAAAGGATCCTTCAAGATTTTTGGCTCTTAAAACACTGCCCAGATGACCAGTAAGGGATTATATCTTATTGGTCATATCTATCTTCTCTAACTTGAGGCTGTTTGCTGGGTAATCTCAAACAAAATAAATGATAGAAATTTCAACTTGTTTACACAGTGGTTGTTCAAGTCTTAATTTTAAGTGATCAATTGGACATATGAGAATTACTGCAGTAGTTCAAAAATATATTTATATGTATGTTGTTAATTAAAACACAATTACAGAGTTGAAAAGAGAACTCAACATTATCAATTGGATTTCTTAGTCATTTGTTAACTTAAAAATCATATCTGCAAATGAACCAACCACAGAAAATGCCTCAACAGTTTTAATATTGAAAAGAGACAAGCAAGTTAACAGTTATACCTGAAATATCTGAAGTTTCACACTATGTATTTCGCTGAATGAAGACCACGTTTGCTGTAGACATTTTACCTTTTAATACTTTTAAAAACCTAATTCAAGTTACAAATGCTATAGCTGAATGTAAGTAATTATTTCAGTCTTGTGTCTCGCTGTCATGCCCCAGCACTGCCTATAGAATAACACCATTTATAATTCTCACCTTTTGGAGGCAATTACACGGCTGCCCTAATCTCATCAGTCAGGCGGACAGCTGTTGGACTGTTTCACTCCTATCTGGCTCCCAGCTCTCCTCTCCTCTGTCTTCTTCAGGATGGGTGGCTGGCACATCTCCTGACAGACCACGCTGGGCTCCTCTCTCCGCGGAGCTAAGAGGGAGACCATTATCAGAGCCGTGTCGACGCTGACTCCTTGTTTTGACATAGCATCTTTCACCGCTATTCCTCTTAGTTAAATGAAGACTTATTTGTAACTGAACGTCATTGCTTTGGTGGACACATTAAAGTAATCTGTCATCATGTATGATGGGAATCTGCCTGTTAAATTGTCAGACCATTAACTATTGCTTCACTTTTATAACAAGTGGGTCTAGACTTACAAGATATGAGAATGAAATTAGTTTTTATTTGTTGTTTTTTCCCCCCACTCTACCACAACATCCTCCTGATCAACAGACATGCAAAATTAGGCTTAACTTATAAACATTGCATAAGAAAAAACAACCAAAATCAGAATGTTGCTCACTGTACTTGACTTGAGTTTTGCATATCATTGCTGTGAAAGGACATTAAATGAGGGATTACATCTAAATTCTGGTTGTTGTAAATTCGACATTACTTTGAATGTTTATCTGAACGAATAAATGTGTAATCTATTAGAGCGTTCCCCTTTGGCGTGCTGTCTCGGAGAGATCTCCTCATGGTCCGGCCCAGGAGTGGAGACTCGGCCATGTTTGTTCTGGATGACAGATACAATCTGCCTCTGTGTCAGCTGACTGGTCAATCTATATCTCATTACTCTCTCCAAACAATATCATGTCAGCTTGCATTCACACAGCTTAGAATCCAGTCCCCATGTACGACTATGGCAAATAAACCTGCTCTGGCTTTTGCCCTCCATGTCATAGCATTAGGGGCTCATAGCATCACATTCATTCTATTAAAAGCTGCAAGTAAAAGTTATATGTTGAAGATTATGAGTTGTTTGTAGAGATACACAAGTGATAGTAGCTGTGGTATAGTAGATCTAGTGGGAGAGAGAGTAATAATAATAGTGGTATTGCATTGGTGAATATTGATCTCTGTTAGTAGTAAATACTCCAGAATGTACACACTGATCCCACCACTGACCAAGGAATTTTGTAAAGCAACTTTAAGTGTCCAGAAACTAAAACTACTGCCTCACTACTACCATGGCTATTAATAATTTGATATATCCCTTGTGTCCATCTTCCCCAAATCCACCGTGGCATTTTTCCTGTTATTGAACTTTTTCCTCCAGGGTAGTGCTAAAGCAGGCTCCGCTGGTGTGATTTACTTTCTATTAGGGGATTAAAAATCAATTATGCAGGAAGCCATGCGTAGGCGTGATTATAGCCGCGCATGACGCCACCATCCATCACAGGAGCACTCATCTCTGCAACCGTTAGTTACACAACGCACAGCCAGGAAAGGCTCTCTAACCATGAACTCTGGCCTCATCTTCACTATAGGAAATGCACTGCCCACACCAAGTATTATAAGACAAATGACTCCTTCAGAAGCTTAAAAGGCCCTTTGACTTACAGTGGGAGTCCAAAAACACTGCATGGAATATCCAGCTATAAAACAGAATTATTTATGACATTCTTTCCCAATCGAATGTAGCCAATTACAACAATTACACAGCCATTTAGTGACTGGATAATCACACTGAATGACTGAACAGCTCTGAACAGGCTTTTAAATGCCATTTCACAATTCATAAATGTTTGATAAATCACTATTTGTACACACAAAGCAGCCAATTCACTTTAGAGAATTTCTTCTAAATTGATTTGAATAGTTTATTTAGTGTTTTTTTATCCAACATGCTTGCCTCATAGAATAAATTCTTATTTTATTAAAAAGAAAAATGTTGTTTGGAATAAAAATGTCTGCTGGATCATAGAGTATGAATCTTTAACTTACTTCTTGATTTCTCTGCTGAAATTCTTTCTTTTACTACTGCTAAAAGTAAAATTACTGCTGAAAATACGACTTACTAATTTGTATGACTGGCCTCTGATTAAAATGTGATCGAAATCCAGTACTTTGAGCTTATAAAGTTGGTTGGAACTTAATTTAGTCAGTTCTTAAAGAATCAAAAACTCGTGGGGAACTTGGTAAACTCACCTGTAATGTCAAAATTCACAGCCCCAGCATCACATGTTATAGCTGCAGAACCTTATTTTACTCTATTGACTTGAATCCATTTCTGGTCAGGGCTGATAAGGTGGAGGCATGTTTTCTTGGTGGAACTCTTCATCTTTGGTGGCCTGTACACTTTTTGGTGAGAGACACGTATGCGGGTGTGCAGACAGGACAAATGAGCTGGTGATAAAGGCTGCGTTTGTTGTTGTAGTAAGTCAGAT
>KN495549.1:24320-46126 GCA_000787155.1 Scartelaos histophorus
CCAAACTCCTCTCTTCCTGGCCCTTCCATCATGTGCTGACACAGCTACAACCGCCTCTCCTGCTTCACCCTCGGAGGCATAACACAAAAACTCATCTTTATATGTACCGGCCAACTCTGACTTGAGCTGTTCAAATGCATCTTGCCTCAGTCACCCTGGAGAGAGCCCCAGCACTGCACTGCACTGGCCTAATAAGCCACCACTTCCAAACCCATTCCCCTCTTCAACACAACACCAGCTAAAGACTGCCTTTCAAACCTACCCAAAACATCATTCTTTTGCTTTAATCCAACAGGACATTGGCATATTTGGTTCTCTCATTCGGCATAATTGAATTACTTGTACACAACTGCTATAATTTCCCCCCAATTAATTAAACCAAATGTTCAGTGTCAGATACAGATTGCCATTTAAACCAAATGCCAACTGTAAAATGTTATTTCAGACCATAAACTTGATGAAAATGACTTGTTGGATTTACATTCAGCATCATTTGGAGTGTTGTAAAACCAACATTTTATTGAGTATTTTATTGACACCATGTGAACAATGGAAATGATGGTAACTTAAAGGTACATTGTGTAACGTTTCTGTGAATAGTTTGCACATGCTTTTCACAATGGAGACTTTATTGCTTTGTCTGGAATGTTTCACAGTGTGGCATTTCTATCATCATTGAAACCAAACCAAGTTACAGGAGGGAGGGACAACCCTGCTCACAGTCAGATTTTGTTTTTCTATGTTTTTTGAGCTATAAAATCATCTGCAATTGAATAAATGTGAGATGTATATGTTTAATGCCTTATTGTGGAAACAAAGAAACAAAAATAGTGCATCTTTAATGAATGAAAAAAAAAAAGTTGATGGCAGGTAAAATTAGTTACTGTTAATATGCAGATTTTTTTGTGTAGTTTGTAGCATTGACATTGACAAACATTGTTGCAACCATACATAATTAGGTGAAACATTAGTTTTTTATTATTTGTATTATTTGCTATCACTGTACATTTAAAAAGTTGCTGTAGACTGTCCTTCCATCATTAGCATGTGAACAGACACTGCACATGTGTGTCATATGAGCGTTTGTCACAACAGTTTCTTCCATGGCGGCTGCACAGTGACTGGCTGCCTCTCTTTCACACCATACAAGCCTGACTTGTGCGGAACGGCACGTCTGTTTACTCTGAAAGGTTCAAAGATAATTTACCTGGATTAGACGAGCCATCTGTGCCTGCCAGCCCAGATTGCTTTGGAGGTGTCTCAATAAATACTGAGCAGCCTGTGTGGCAGTCATGGCTATAGAAAGACCTGCTGCAAAGCGTGCCTTAATACCCCTTTTTACATCAATTACCTTTGGCTGTGCGGTGGTGACATCACATGACCTCTGTTCATCAGTGGACGTCTGAAACATCCTACAGTACACAGCTGCAGTGGAGACAAGCAGAAAGCTTGTGATGTTGTTTGGGTTCCTTTCCACCACATTGAATTTCAAATGGAACATCACAGAGAGATGCAAGGCTGACATTCAACGTGTGTGCATTTCACAGTAAGCTTTAGTCTCAAACACACTTTTTTGCCTATCAAACAAATATGTGTCTGTCTGCTCCCACAAAGTCTTTGTGGCTCAGGTTTTTCTGACAATAATCAAGAACAGAATTCATGAAAGTTGATGTATAGAGTTTGGTGCTTTGATGCACAGGTTAATCCAAGTATTTTCTACATACCGTAAGATCAGTGGTACGACATAACAAAGTAAAAGCAGTAAAGAACTGAATTTAAGTTAAAATGTCAGGTATCTGTACTTTACAAAGTGCATTTTATCATGAATAATTTTTACTTTTATTTCACTACATTTGAGAGTTGGAATCTGCACTTTCTTCACTACACCCACTTTTTGAAGTATTTTAGATAAATAGCCTTTTCAGCAGATCTTTTTTTTTTTTTTTTTTTTTTTTTTTTTTAAAACATTTTTTTTTAAAGTTTTTTCACATATTTTATTGAAGATTTTTCAAATTTTTCATACAACAAAAAACAAGAAAAACACACACAGAGCAGTCTGAGCACAGATATCACACATCACATACATGTTTACATTACTTACTAAAATAAAGTAAAAATAAATTAGGACCTCAATTTACAACCAGAAGTAGAGCTGTTTCATCATAGAGAAAACAATTATCACGACCATTGAAATGACAATTGAAATCACAGCCACTCAAACGATCAGCCGCTCAGAGAGAAGACGGAGCATCACCGTACCCCAAACCCAAGGAGTGAACAGATCAAAACAAACAGGTGAACATCCCACAGAATCCGACCGAAATACACAAGTCAAGTCACTGTCCGGGAGCCACCCCTTCCCCAGGGAACCACACATGCTCGCTCACAAGCGCTCCCATGTACCATTACCAACAATCATGATGCCCCGATTACACACCCCCCCCAAAAAACACTCGGCGAAACCCGGTCAATTGCCCAGCCCTAACCAGAAGAGTGACAGAGTGTATTTTCAGCAGATCTAAAACAGAGTTTATTTTAACAAATTTGCACAAAAAATTAAGCACAAAAAGGAGTTTGTTTTTTTAATCTATGCTTTTACTTAAACAACAAACCTGAGTATCGTATTTTTCGGGCTATAAAGTGCACCGGATTATAAGGCGCAGTATCAAATAATATGTCAGTTGTGTCATTGTCCACACATAAGGAGCATCGGATTATAAGGCACAATAAGAGAAACAAAACGCGTGTCGGATAAATCGAACTTTATTCAGGTCATTTACAATAACTCTCAGTTGTAGCTAACACAAAAATACAAGTTTAACAGTTGGTGATTTGGGCATCAAACATGCCCGGACCCTCTCAACATTGTTTAGTTTTAACACAAAAATACAAAACCTGAAATCTGCATGGTGCATGTCTCTTAACAGGTGCATTTTGGGTCCTTGTACAGCACACGGCAGAACTACCGGTATGTTGCACAGTCGCCCTACATGTCGCCAACATATTACTCCTCCTGACTCGCCCACTAATACGTTATTAGACTAATGTGAACAACATAAAATCGGTTGGAGGTTAAACACAACCAAAGGTCACACATAAGGCCACTGGATTATAAGGCCACTGTTGATTTTTGAGAAAATGTAATGATTTTAGATGCGCCTTATAGTCCGAAAAATACGGTACTTCCACCACTACATAAGTATATAATATAACAAAATAAAATGAAGTAGCTGATAGTTTTGCTGCTGTGGTAAACATGGATTGAAGCATAAAAAGGTTTGAGATGAATAAACATACAATGAGACTTCCTGTTTGAATATGTGAAATGGAAAACAAGTTCATATTTTCCAGTGCTGTCATATTTGTTTATTGTACCTCATGTCAAGTAACCTGTTTTAAAGTTATGTCATGATTACCTCCCATTGTGCTTTTGAGAGCAGCGTGGCATGGGGTGAAGGAGAGGAGCATGTGTGTTGATGCACCTTCCAAAGTCACTTCAGTTTTATTTGTTGTTGTTTGTTTAGTTGTTGTATTTTTGTACTACTACAGTGTGCATGTATAGTACTGAAAAATATCTGTTAAACTTTACAGTGGAGTGTTATTCTAGTTTGTAAAGTTACTCGTCACAAGTATTGAAAGCAAAAAAAACACACTAAAGGCCAGATCAGATAAGGCTTTTTTTTTAAATGTTCAACCTGTGAAACCTCAGAATCTTTTATGTCTTCTGTCTGTGTTGTACATCTTTGCAGTGACCTTAAAAGCTCATTTATTCTCCACTTTTGGAGGTAAACAGATCAGTATGTTCCAAGCACAGTGTCACTGCGTTTATGCTTCTAAACGTTTCTAATGTCAAGACTACATTCTCTTGAACAACCATCAGCGGGCTCTAAAAAACAGCACACACACATAACTGACGAAACAGAACAAGAAATATTCTATCCTAGAAGGTAGAGTATAAGTGAACCTTATAGAAGCAAAAGAGATGGTTTCCTTAAGTATTGGAGCATTCACTAAGATGTAGCTATATGCAATAGACTTATTTATATAGCATATATTTAATTACAGGTACTTTTATTACTCAAAAATACCTTAAAAAAAAACATGCATTCTCCTGTGAATAGGAGCACCTCTCCACAGACCTGACCTGTAACTTGGTCTGATAGCGCCACTCACATGTCCCCATGGAGATAGATAAGTTTAAGGCATGTCTAAGCACTTCTACTGTCTTACTGGGCAGTTTGGTGAGCCGTGAGTTCCCTATTGCCTTTATAGAGAGTATAAATTTGCTTCTTCCTTTTGTGTGGCCATCCAGGTCGGTGTGAGTAAGTGCGCCGACCATTTATAGACACCATAATCCTGTTACCGCTCCCAAATGGAAACCTTTGTGCTTATTCGAGGTAAACTTTCCCAGTCGTACATAGCTGTTGCCAATGTGGTAAAAGAAGAACAACACAATAATAAAACCTGTCTTAGCTCGGAGTATTGATTTCTTTAAAAAAAAAAAAACACCCTCTCGGGATTCTCTGAACATGCTGAGATGCACAAACGCACACTTCCTTTCTTCAGTGCGCACATTAGCTCTTTAAAAACACATAGTGAATACATTCATTCTTTGCTGTGCTGTAGTTCGATTCCCAGGGTGCATTTGCTAAATTAAGTCAGGAGTCTGCTCTTGCCTGGGGATGTACCTCTGGCTGAAGCTGCTGCACCAAAATGTCCCTCATATTCCACAGGTTCACCTCTTCCTGCCTCACATTTGGTTCTTAGCATAGATATTTTCACTTCCGTCTCATTCAATCACCATTTTGATTTGGCAAAACATCGAGAAAGCAGAGGTGAAAGCGGAGAAATACCTCACTTTGCAGAAATAAATTGCAGCTGCCATGCCTTGTGTGATTAGAATGTGAAAAGTCCCAACCTTAGCATCTTGATTATTTGCCCAACCACTGCACACACAATCATATTAATATTCGAGAGCACGAGAAAATAGCCTCACTGGTATATAGCTTTCAAGAGATGGTCATATGCGCTGAAATTTCTCGGCTGTAAAACTTACTGTATAGACAAGTGTGGCAGGATTGTAAAAAAAAATGCAACTCTATGCATCTGTGCCAATGATAAACCTGTCTTTATGGAAAAGCCAGGGGATCTGTATTCTGCTGATGCTGCGCACACTAAAGAGATGCACATAGTGTATCTCTCCCAGCCTCTTACACATTGGCTCTTCTCGTTCAGGCTTAAAATATAGGCACTGGTCAAGAGGCCGTGGTGCTGCTGGCTCTAAATGTATGCACTTCGACATATACTGTAGGCACTGTATTTTGGTTCATAGAAGAGTGTAATTAAGCCTCATAAAATGATGTTTGATGGAGGTGAGATGTGATGTGTGAGCTACTGTGTCCAAGTAATTTCCCTTGTGGATCAATAAAGTCTAAGAGATACTTTCTTATGTAGTCATTTATGTGTTCATTCTACATAAATATTAAAATGGAAATTGGACAGCATAGTTATCAGTATTTATCCTGAAAATGCCCCATAAACTAATTGAGCTACACCACAGTGCATTGTAGTCTTATAGTCAAACTTTGATTTATTTAAAGGGCCTTTATTAAGATATTTTCTGATCTGTTGTAATGTTGTTTCTTTGTCACAAACATGGCTGAATAGTCCTGCATTATTATAGTTACTCTATATAATGTCTATATCTATATGTCAAAAGCTTAAAATGCTCTTTTCAACTCTAACCCAAACCCTAACCCTTGTTCTTATTTTTTTATTTGTTTTTTATGAAGTAACACAATTATAGCATGTCTTAACTCTCACAAGAGTCAATTTTGTGCCGTGTTGAAGAAAGGTGCATACATTTTTACATAGATTATTCTTGTAATTTAGAATAAAATACATTTGCTCAATGTGCATATTCCTAAACTATAATCACAAAATTATCTACCTAGAACAAATAATAATGTGCGTTTGTTTTGTCTATGTCACCAACATATTACTGACACTATCTTGTTTTGACATTACATTCTGCAGTAATGTGGTGTTTCACTTCCACACACAAGGTCTCTGAAGGCACACATTAAATGGGATGATGTTTTGCAAATAGTCTGCTTTCTGTGCAATGGGGAAAGTTGGTGTGAGAGGCCCTTCTAATGCCTCGCCTCTCGTATGATGATGAAATACACTTTATCCCACATCAAAAGCATCTCAGCCTTTTAACGGTGGAGTTGAGCTTAAAGAAGGCCATTTCCAGACCTGGCTGTCTGTGGGTTCGGGTGGTGGAAAGATTTGAATGATTCATGAATCAATTTGCTTCGTGTGAGTGTAGCACTTATAGGAATGTGCTGTTTTACTCCTGGATGTGGCACGGGCCTTCCGCTGTTCAGCACTTGTTTGAAGCTTGGACTGTAGTTATGGCTCTTCCTGATGCCATTACCTGAAAGCTTTTACAGAGGAGAAAAATGAGGTCACGTACCGTCTGCTACACAGTTTTGCACATTGGTCGTGTTTTGGGCCTAACATTAAAACCCTTTTCACTGTTTCGGATTCACACATTATCTTTTTCTCCTATTGTCTGTCCAGGCACTTCCTCTCACGCCCAATCTGACACCAGCTGATAGCCAGCCTAAAGAGGATAGATGGCCCTTTTGCACGGAAGAGGCACCAAGAGTTATTTGTTATAATTCAGCTCTAATTTCAATATTTTCCAACCTCCTCTGAGATTTATATTTGCTGCCTGAAAAAGGATCCATCATGGCCAAGCCCTGACCGGCCCGAACAGTGCCTGTCTCTTGATCGATGTCCTTGCTGGCCTCCTGACATCTTCTGGGGTCACATGGGCCTCAGTCAAGCTTGGGTAATTTCGTGCTCTAAGCGCCTCTTCTATTAGCATATGAATATCCACATGGCTATACATATTCTACAGCCATGCACGGGGACTTCAAAAACTGGACTCTTTTTTGAGGGGTAAAGAAAGTGAAAAGAGCGGACGAGACGTAAGAGGAGGAAGGAGTGGATGGGGTTTGGCAGGATGTTTTCACAGCTGTCATGGTGATGAATTAGCCTCTTATGATTAATTTGTATTTAAATGTAACATTAGCATCGGCAGACAGTTTAAGCCAGCCCATTTTCAGTGGACCGTGGCCATCCAAAAACAAACATGTTGATTATTTTGAAAAACACCGAACAAAGATGACTCTAAACTGCACTATTTAATGCAACTCATGTGAACTTTTGGATAGTTGATGTTACCTTATTGCAATAGTGAAATGATCCATACTTCCAGTAACCACAGCAACAATATGGACGGGTTTACCTTCATAATCCCTGTGTTGTAATAAAATAGAGAGATTCTGAATGGGTGGCTATAAAAGCTTCCCTATCCATTGACTCCAGTCGGGACAAACTCTCCTCCCATTTCCTTTGTGTGTGCCGACATGCCAGCTTTTTACAGGCAACTTAGTGCTAAAGTGCCTATTGGGCTCCCACCCCTGCCATTTAGTTCCCACACGACCTTGCGGCGGTACAGGAACGGGCCAGGCCAACAGCTGCCCACCGGGACTGCAGATTTATGTCAGCCAAATCAAGCCTCCCTAACTCCCCAACAGCTGACCTACACCACCAGGCGAAATAAAAATCCACAATGCGCGTAATATTGCTCTTCTGAGGGGCTCGTCCTCTCTACAGCTGTCATTAGTGTTTATAATAAGAGCTTTCCCATATGTTTCTGTTCGCTTATGTTGTGATTGTGGATGAACATGTTATGACTGCACATTTCTGAGCAGTGATAAGGGTCAAGTGGGGAGCAGGCCTGGCTAAAGGGCTTGAGGGGCTGACTGTCACCGGACCATAGGAGCAGTGCTGCACAGTGTTGACAGAAATCAGGAGGAGGTGATGGTAACTGGATTTGGCAGGATCAGGCGACTCTCTGAGGTGACTCCACCGCACTTTCCCATCAGGTCACTGGTCTGTCAGGAGAGTACACTTAGAAAACTAGTGCCTGTCTACCCTACATTGTCCAACTCAAAAATACTTTAGAGCAAGAACACTGTATTCTTCATAAACCTCCATCTCAAGGTTTGTTTAGTTTTTTGGTAATTCATTTTTTTGGTCAACTTTTTCTCAACATTTTGACTATGCAATAAAAAAATACTCAAAAGGTTTACAATGAAAAAGCCTGAAAATAAAATATCCTTCAGCTTGGTATATTACATATATTTAGAAACCAACCCAACCCCAGTATAAACCCTCAACCAAATTGTCTTCGATGTTTAAAAAGAAAAAAAGAACTCAGTTGTATTACTCTTAGTTTACTCTTAAGGTAGTTTTTGACATTGATAACCTTTATGACACAAAAATCATGGTTGAATTATAAGTGAAAAAAAAAGTATGCAAACATTTTGGTTTTGGTTTGGCTGAACATTTTAGTAAATGTCGGTTCCATTGTGTAAATCTACAGCTGCAACAGGGTTTTTAAGGCAGTCTGGGTAATTGCAATCATCTGGATTTCAAGTTTGAATGAATTTGATCAGTTTGAGTTGAATTATATAAGCCGCAAAATTGTTTAACTGTATTTTTCCCAATCTCTAATCCATGACCAAACTTATTTTTCCACATTGTTCACATTTTGCTTACTCCATCTTCTTATAACTACTGCTTCTATGCCAAACACTATGAAGCCCATCTGTCTGAGGAGCTCCGCAGCCCCTCCGTAGCGTTGTTTATCACAGCCATGATATTTTAATGTCTTAGAACCAACATCTGTCTGTGTGGAACGATGCTCTCCCTCTATTTTCTCTGCATTTGCTCCAAGATTGAGCTCCTGTGTCCATGTGAAGGGTCCTGATTGAAAGCTGTGGAGATGGTCTTAGTTCCCCTCGGCTGAGCTGATAGGAGACAGAGCGATAAGAAGGGCAGGCCTGACTATGATTAATGGCTCGGTAGTGCTACTTGTCTCATGCAAACGGGCAGATGGACAGAGTATTCCATTTTAAATAAGTCTCAACGCTTCCTTTGTATCTGCGTTCCTCCATGTATGCATGACATTCCCGCTGTAGAAATACTTGGACAGGTTCCTGGCAGGTGAGTAAAGGACTGGGCTTTGGAAGAGGAGGGGTAGATTTTGATAGTGTCTCATAGGGGAGAAAAATCTGATTAAAATTCACCCATAATAACATGATCTCTCCAACCTCGAATGTTTTACCCCGTCTGTGCGAATGCCATCGTTTTCTGACCTTGCCTTTTATGCGGCATGATAATTTATACAAATGTAGGCATTTTGCTCCCCTTCATGCTCCATAGCTACAGTTTGTTAGCGTTTGTCTGCTATTGGCCTTCTGAGAAACACCCAAATCTTTCTTGCTCTTTATCCCTTGGGAAAGTGCAGATAGAACCAAGAAGGTGGGGGCATAAGAAACTCAAATTAAGGCTTTGCGCCGGTTCACTGCCTCTTCACTTAAATTAAAGACATTCATGCATTTAGAAAAGGAGAAGAGGACTTTAATGAAAATGTATAGTGTGGGGGGTTATCTTTGCAATGCTCTGATAATAGAAAAATGGAGAAGCATGACGTGGTGTCTGCAAGTCCATAAACCAATAGGGTAAACATTACAGAGGTAAATAGTTTGGATACGTGGCTTCCTCATCAAAGGTAATGCCCTGCTGTGTAAATTTGCCAAACTCTTTGTGGGTAATTGATTTGCGCCGAGAATGATAAGCTGCTATTTTGCGATAACAGGACAATTTTGTTTTGAGAAATATTCCAATCCAAAGTAATTCACAACAGAGGACAAAGTAAATGAATCGTCACAAAGAATGGATTGAACATCAAAATAATTTACAAACTAAATCCATTTGTTTTGTTCCTCCCATACAGAAAAGTAATAACCGGCATCGAAATCCCACCAGAATATGAATGAGGCACGTTGCTAGCGTCTGGAGGTTAATGATATGAAGAGGCGCGAGTGTACTGTATACTTGATGACTAAGAGCTCTTGTAATCAAGCCCTCTAGGCATGTGGTGCATTTGAGGAAAGTTCAATGAGATACAAACTAATACAAAGAACTGTAGCATTGGCAGTCCTCAGCCTCTGTTTACTTGTTGTCAAAAAACACAATTAATATTACTGTGAATACTACAACTTACATTTTATACACATAGCAAATTACAGTAAGTACTCCATATTATGCTATTTTCAGATCTATGTTATAATGTTGAGTTTTGCATAAAATGAGACTTTAATACACTATATTACGAAAAGTATTCGCTCAGCCATTCAAATGATCAGAATCAGGTGTCCTAATCACTTGGCCTGGCCACAGGTATATAAATATAAAAGAATGGTCAAAAATTCCCTCTCCTCAACCTTGTGGACAGTTTTCCCAGAAGAGTTGAAGCTGTAATAGCTGCAAAAGCTCCTCAACCTTGTGGACAGTTTTCCCAGAAGAGTTGAAGCTGTAATAGCTGCAAAAGGTGGACCCACATCATACTGAACTCTATGGGTTAGGAATGGGATGGCACTTCAGTTCATAGTATGAGTAAAGGCAGGTGAGCCAATACTTTTGGTAATATAGTGTATGTTCACTATCCATTTCTTAAGCGCAACTAAGACCAAGTTACATTTTTTGAAAGAAAACTGCATTGATAATGTAGTAAAACATTGGAAGATGATGAAAACACCACTCAGAAATACACAGCAGTATCCAGAAATCAAATGGACTTACTTGCTATTCTCCTGTCCTCCCGTCTTACTCGTGTGTTTGCTTATGGGAACGAATAATTGGATTTTACTTATTTTGAAAAGCAGGCAGACAATGCAATCTAACTGTCGTTTTCTAACCTAAATACTGACTATTTCCCAGAAAAGTAATGTCAAAATACTTTCTAAACTGCAGAGAAAACTTTTGCGACATCACAAAAGTGTTTAAACTCACTAGTCCCTGCTCCATTTAGAGTATTTTTTGTGTCTCGGTGGTTTTGGTCCCCAGGTTGGCTCTGTTCTACCAAACTGATCGTACTGACATCCTCTGTAGAGAATAAATGACCTTTTCAACAGTGTTACATGCACATTTCAAACGTCTGATGCTAAGGAAATGGCTTGGCAGATTGTTTGTTGTCTGACTCACAGGTTAGCGATGGTGTTCCAGCTTCCATAGTTGATTATTGTTGTTGTGTCCTTGGGCAAGGCACTTAACCCACCTTACAGCAGTCCCTAACATCAGCGTACACTGGTGATGAGTGTGTGTATGTGAATGGATGAGGAGTTGATGTAAAGCTCTTTGAGTGAAAAAGTGCTGTATGAAAAATGTGTCCATTTGCCATTTAATTATTATTATGTGGTGTTATATTAGTTCAGATATAGATAAATATAATTCTAAAAACCCTCAGGAAATGTTCCCATTTAAGTATTTTTTGTCACACTTACATTCAAATGTGTATCTAGTTTTAATATTGTATCTGAGTATTGTGAAAAACTTTCTTCAATGCTAAATTACACAGTGTTTGATGAATAACTCCAATGAACAACATTTTTGTAGCTCATAAGAAAGTGTAGTTTTGCCTTTATTCTGCTCTCAGACTGGGTGCAGAGGACCACCAGTGTAATTACCAAAGACAAAAGAAAGTTGACATGACGGCCTCCGCACCCTGTACCTTCTCAAAGTGCCAAATGACAACACAACCTTTACAAATTAGAGCCTTCACCCGCACCCGCAGGAGACCTGTAGCAGCTCATTCATTCAAGATAATCTTTATTAGTTACCTAGACCACAAAAACAACCTGATAAGGGGACTGTGCGTGAATGTTTTGATAATATGACAATGACAGAGAAAAATGGCAAACATTCCAATTGTTGTTTATCGCGGTGATTATCTGACAGGTGCTGAGAGAATGAGCAAACGCTGATGACTGCAAATACCACATGAAAAGACACAGACGCAAGACAGGAACAATGAGACAGCGGTTCTAAAACCCAGATAAAGGTAACTACTGTGGATGTGAGAGAGGAATTGGCTAAGTGAATGAGAGGCTGCCCAATGTTAAGCTCCAGCAGCAGATGGCAGTGATATTTCTTCACAGAGCTGCTATCACAGGCTGTGGGGAATATGCCAGGGAGTAGACCACAGCTATGGGCTTTAAATATGAACCTAGCACCATTTCTACATTTCTAAAAAGTGGAGTATTGATTTTATGTATTGCTAAATGCTGTTGAAAATCATCAGTCATAATTGTAATCATAATCATTTCATTGAATGCATTCAAACAAGCATATGCACACAGACTGTTATTCGGCTATTTCCTTTTTAATCATTTTGATAAAGCAGATTTATTATGCCAAATCTACTTCTCAGAGGTTTTGACCATGTTATAGTTGTTTTCCCTTTTTATTTACACCATCAAAGTTGTATTTGGAATACTGAGTTGAAGGTGGAAAAGTGCTGTATACAGATGTGACCTTTTTCATGTACCATTCATGCATGTTTGAACAATCTTTATTTGGTTATTTTCAAGAAGCTATACTTTCACTTCATATGCTCGCTGTAGCTTTATGCCTCTTTGCTGTGATGCCGTTTATGGTGGCATCAGCTTCCATAGGGGAGTCAACTTAATTTTAGATGAATACGGCGATTTTAAATGTGCACCACAGTGATCGCACAGGTGTCATAGATAATAACTATAGCAGGTTCAAACATAATTGTCTTTTTTAACAGTAAAATGTCCACAAAGCTTTGAAGCTGCCTTAAGGAGATCTGTGGCAGTAACTGGCAAAGCCAATAATAATCAGGGAGCTCAATTGGCAAAGTGAAAGGAGAAATGACTGTAAAGACCAGCAAATCCAAACAGGCGTTTACAGGAATTCAACATTCCAGTGTAGTAGCCAGAGCATGGACTGGGAGAGATGCAACCTTCAAGAAGAAACAGGAGCAGTCCCAGAGGGGGCAGGAGCTCACCTCTGAGCTGTGCTGTTTGATCCTGGAGGAGGAGGAGAGTCTGGACAAGACTCTGAAGAAGAGCGGGGGGCAGAGGCTATGACAGGCCGAGGGAACTGGGCCATGTCAGAGAGAAGAAGGGGCCCCACTATTCTTACTGCTGGATCTTAAAGGTATTTTATCTCATTTATTAAGACAGTGACGGCACTCATTTGGACAAGTCTGCCGAGTGTTTTGCTTTAATATATTTATTTTATTCTATTTTCTTCAGCATCCCTTTTTAAAACTACTTATGTTTCCTGGCACTTTAAAATGACAGCATCAAACTGATACCTAAATAGGATGTGATGTTTATCCTATATTTTGGTCAGGACTGTACACATTTCCCACCTGACAACATGAGTGTATACAGCATTATTAGCATACCCCAATTATTGTAAGGGAAATTATGCTGCCACTTTAACTGGAGAAATAGCCTAACAAGAAACAAAAATCAAAAAAAGAAAAGCAAGTGTAGTACACAGAATAATAATGGCAAAACAAAAGAGACTTGAATGTTTGTTCCTAATTAGCTACCTCGACTAAGCAGACTTTCTTAACAAATACCATACAATTCTCTACGCCAGTGTTAAACCCTTTCTGATTCTGTTTAGTATTCCCACTGTAGACACTCTTAAATGATTACAAGCAAACTGCTTTCAGCACTGGGCAGTCCCAGTCTTAAAACCATCAGGCGGATGTAGCTCTTATTACCGACAGAATGACTATGTTTACGGCCAGGCTTGACACTGGCGGGTAATTTCAGTGAGCCCCGGTCTGGTCTGTACAAAGCACATCTCATTACGCCTCAGCCCAGTGGACACACTGTTTTGTTCCCTTGATTGGAGGGCCTCAGCTCCAATTAATATCTTTGAAGACTGACATTTGAAATGAGGCCCGTCCTCTGCTTTGGAGCACTTGGTCCTGTTTAATGAAGGTGCACAAATAAGAGTTTCTGGTGTGGAAGAAGAGACGTGTTTGCGTTTGATCTTTTACAGTTTGTGCAAAGACAATGAGCAGGTACAAAGAGACTTACAGCTGCTGTAGGGATGTATGTAACTATATCGTTCAAACACATGTGGCTAAAACACAGCGTAAAGGGAAATGCATTTAATTATAGGCCCCTTAGAACAGAGCTTTGCAGCCTGCATAAGCACGCTGCAGGCAAGCATATTTTTAATTTCACTGAAAAACAGCATCCGAGCCATGTGTCAGTGGTAAAGTTAGATTATTTTTTAAACTGGTCTGTTTTGAGGATAGAGGTAAATTCTCAGTCAAGTAAAAGAAACATGAGTAATGCTACAAGCAGGAAGCCTTCTGACATTTGGATGAGCCCATCTCATTCATGCACCTGTGGAGCAGGATCTTAGAATCTCAGGCCCCTTTACCTGTAGCTTCACCTGAGTTGGGCAGCAAAGACTAAGCTTCACCTGAAGAAGGCGGTTAATTCTTATGATATTGGCCAATATGGATAACCAATTCAACACATACATTGTTTTTGAAGATAACACATTTCATTGTTGTGATTGACCAATAATAGTGCAATAGATGAGTTCTCATGTCTTTCTGTTATTTGTTGGAGGCCTTTCTGTTGGAACCAGTACCCTGCCTCTGACCTGCTCTTCCTCTGGCATGTTCTTTGGGTCACATGTGTGGTCCCCTGTGTCGAGGGCCCTACAGGTTGTTTAGCATTGCACACAGGGCTCTTGTGGAGCAAGAGGCCGCTCGGGGATGTCATATCCTCAAAGCTTATTGCTGTGCCCTTCTCTTAATGAAACAAGCACAGGAAATAAATAACTAATGTGCCCCTTGGTGCACTTATTAACTTCCTGCAAATTTGCTGCTTCACAACTTTTGCCTCTCTCTCCAATGAGCTTCTTCTGTCAGCAGCACTCACCGTTCACACAGGCTTGTCTGGTGTCATGCACCTCAGCTGATACACCAACAGGATGAGCTCTGTTAGAACGCTTTGTGTCATTATGTAAAGAGTTTGATCCATTTCACTTCCTTTTAATTAGAGAAACGTGTTGTTATACTAACAAATTATACTTCAAATTGGCATTAATTCACACAGTGTGAGTTGAAAAGCTGGTGTCAATTTCAAAAGGACATTCAAACTCACAAGTAAGAAATAACATAAACAAGAAAGTTACATAAAGAAGGTCAAGTTAGTGCGAGGCACTTGCCCATGAACTCAGAGGTGAACAGTAGGTCCACATGGGGGAGGTGGGGAGAAAACTTTACCCACCAGACCAATGCATTATTGTGGATGTTTGACAAATGAACCACATTTCTATCTGTATGCCTTAAGACAGCTGAGAATGAAGAATGTAATCTTTATAGATGTTAAAATCTGAAAAATACCAAGGTAACATCATTGCTTTGTTAAGATGTCTTTGTCAAAGGCCATCCTCTGACAGTGACGCTGAATTGACTCTTAAACTAAATCTTGTATGGCATTTTGGGCTCACGAGGTTGACAAAATGCACTTTATACACTGCTTGGGAAAATAAGAGTTTTCAAAATAGAAAATGGATGTGGAGATGTTAGAAATATGTACATAATGTATTTATATATAAAAAGTACAGTGGCAGGATTGAGGGAGTTTCCTGTTCATTACCACATCTCTAAGGATTCAAACATGGGCAGCTGTGTGTTACACTGGACACTATACACTGTGAGTAGAGCACTAGTCCACCAATCTGAAGTTTGGTTCAAATCCCGTTTTTGATATACATCATTGTTAAAGTGGTCAGATCCGCTGCTCCACAGGTTGGTGCAATTCCAGCTCCCACAAATGAATGCTGTTGATGTGTCTTTGGACAAGACACTAACCCATCTTGCCCTTAGTGTCTTAGTGGTTGATGTAAAGCTTTTTGAGTGTCTTGAAGGTGGAAAAGCCCTAGAAGAAAAATATAAAAATGTGACAATTTTAATACACTGCCCTGGAATCTAAAACACCACATGTGAGTTAAAACTGTGTACCACGCCCTTCAGAGTTTAATCCACTTATACCATGTTCCCATACAAATACCAAATAATAGCCGGGACGTTTATTTATTTTAATTGAGACCAGGCCGCAATTTGGGGCATGCAATTAATTCCTTCCTCACAAAAATCTTTCTCAGCAAAACTGGGAAAATCTAGTACTCAAATCCTTTTAACCAGTATGACTAAAATGTACAGTTTTTACAGCATTGAAGGACAATTACTTTACTGCCTTACTGCCTCGTCTCCTGCCTTTCCTCCTCGTTTTGCCACAACTTTCTCTCTCAAACTGAAGTAATATTACAAAAAAACTCCTAAACTGCTTCCATTTTCTGCCCAATATGTTGCGCTATCATTCTTTTTTTTTTCTTTATTCCTGGTATTTTTATAGTTATTTGGTAATATTACTCCAAAACATATACATTCATTTTCTGCTGCAGTGATGCTTTGCTTGTTCTTACGCTGGAGCAAGTGTTCACATGATGTTCCCAGTAGTGACCCGCTTTAAATCTGATAATTGCCGCCTTCAATAGCACATATTATGGAGTTTGCAGTAAAGGTGGCCTGCCCTCTGCCTTGAGAAACTTGTTCACACTCTCAGCTGTAATGGCTCTATTACATGGACAAAATAAATATGATCCCGTTGGCTTCCTGTCATATTTTTTATGGATTTGTCCTTTTGTAAAAGACTTGAACAGTGCTGCTGCATGACTGGTATAAGTTCAGCAAATGGAAATGTCACCGACGTGTCTCCACAAGGGTAACAGAAGATAAGAGAGAATTACTAAAAAACACAAGTCAGACTACAGGCTGCTTTCAGTGGAACCAACTACAGCCTCAGCAGCACCAAGACTTTCTCCTCATCCCTCTGGAACCACCAGAAAAATCCACTTTCATACTTAAACAGGTGACTAAAGCTAATGAGGATTGTTATTTAAATAGTTTATGGCTTATATATCATACTGAGGATGTTCTACATTAGCAAATGCAGACAAAAAAAAGTTTTAAGATTGTCTGAAAACTCCAAAATGGAAAATACAATGAAAAATACAAAATGGATTTAAGCAGAACATTTTCAGGTGTCTGTGATCAATACAAGTGTTCATGGTTCTGTTTAAGTGTTTGATTTTGAGCAAAAAGAAGAAAGAGTAACTGAAAACTGTTGTAATGCTAGCTTGTGGCTGTCATTTTATGTGGAGTGACTTGTTTAACAGCACAAATCATCTTACTTGTTCTAGTTTCAGCCAAGTCATCTCTTTCTGGTCAGATTGTGTAACAGAGCTTCACAGAGTAGTGCTTCCAGTTAGCGTCACACCACCAGGGAACGTTGATATTTTCAGCTGGAAAGTAACAGTTGCTGCTTGTGTTGCTATCAGTGATATTGAAGGGATTTATATATTGGTTTAGTGGTATATTGACAACTGAGTCAATATTTGACACCAATATTTTTCGACACTGCCCTGTGTCCGACAGCTGGAAACAGAAGAGCAATTACACTGACATTAAGCTGCTTGTTTACACCATCACACAAAAAATACTTAATAGCTCAGATTAATAATTTTGTATTATTTTTACAAAATTGAAAACTTAATTTGTGAGCTCACATCACTTTGCATTTTGTATTTTTAAATGATGTTATCAGTATCAGAAAATATTGGTTATTGACCATAGCAGCAGGATAAATCACAGATACTGGCACTGACTGAAAAAACAAATAAATACAAATGTGTATCAAGGCATTCCTAATTTAACTTTACAGCTTTATCAGTTTACCTTTTCCACTGATAAGTCAATTCTTCTTATATGCCTTAATTCCTTAAAAGGCTCACCGTCCCTCTTATTAGCATTCACAGGAACTACACCTTAAATGCATTAAGTCTGACAAATGACTACTAGAACATTACCTACTCTTAAATAAGTGACTTCTTAAACAACCACTGACTAAGCTACTGCAAAACACAGAACATTATCAACACTGTTGTTTATGAACAGGAAACAACACTAACAACTATCACTAAAGTTTGACGACCATCTTCTTTTGGTCTCCAGTTTGTAGCTACATTATGAGACCTATAGAGGATTAAGCATTTTCTTTTTTATTCTTCTATGGATGTTAACGACCTCTGATGGCCAAGCATTACATCAGCTGTACTACAAATAGCATCCATTACCGCCCCCTCTTCACTACAGCCCCCCCTACTGCCCGTCCTGCAGATTAACGGAGCATGTGCCCAGGCTGAGCAGCTATTTCTTCTCTTAATAGCTCTGCCTCAGGTAATGGTAAAAAGTAAGGACCATCTCCTAAATTAATTTTGATTTCTGAGCCCAACTCAAACATAATCAGGTTTCTCCGGAGTGCCATACTTAGCTTTTTATAGATTTCCCATAAATTACACACACACTCTGAGCACTCCTCCAATATCTGCGAGGAGAAGCGCCGCTGTCCAAGCCGCTCAGTGCTGAGCACATTCTCTATGGCGTCCCAGGCTAAATTTAGCTCTGCCAAACGGCCTGTCTATTATTAGTTAGTTTAAAGAGGCTCGTGATGGATGAGTAATTAAACTTCTTGGATGTTGCACAATCTGGGCGCTCTCCTTGAGGCATGTGAGCTAACGATGCCACTCGAGGAAGTTCAAATGGGCCCATAAGTGTTTTATTTGTAACTCACAACTGTATTTTTGGTCTAATTTTCATTCAGTGCAATCATCTGCCTCCTCCGCATCCTCTGCTTACAGACGGACTAACATTTACTTGAATAATCAACTGCTATTCTAAATCCATATCCTTTATCTGTGCATTTTGTCCAAAGCAAATGAATGGATCCCTTTTAACTTTGTCTCTTTACAATTTACAATCATGCTCTTAAGATGTGCTTGTTGTGCTTGTTATTCATCTTTGTCAGTCCAAGACAAAACTTAACATCTTGCCTTGCCTCCACAACAGTGTTTTTGTCATTGCAACTAAACCCTCCACCCTGCATCAGCTTTTGTTTCATTTTTATGGACATGTGAAAAAATCTGGGGACAATCTGAATATGAGCCTACCCCCAATAAGACATATACAATATAAAATGTTACTTTAGGCCAGGGGTGGGCAATTATTTTTCTGCAGGGCCCAAGTGAGAAGCAGAAAATATTGTGGAGGGCCGGGCCAAAAATGTGTTTACAGAAGCTGGTAAGAGTATGTGTTATTTTACCCCTGACTTCAGTAAAAAAACATATTTAGTAGTCCATATTTTCTTGAACCCACAGCCTTCAGCGTCCACCTTTCCTTTTTTGGCATGTGTGAACATTTTGAAGGGTTCCCATTACAATGCTAATCACATGCACTTGGACTTGTTTCATACCTGTACATAAACGACGCGCACACACTGTAAACAGAGTAAAAGCACTGCTGTTTTAGACCAAGCATTATGCAAAATGTTGAAAGTAGGTTTTAATGTCTTAATTCCAAGTAACCGTTGGCAGGCCGGGCCCCTGGGTCTGCTTTAGGCCTATTTATACAGGAAATTGACATCTTCTATGTTCTTTTCTATTGGTCTAGTCTAGTCTACTACTTGCCTAATGATTGCTCATTTACATGCAAAAATACAATGTAAAATACAGGACATACCCAATGTGTTTCAATATTTTCTGCTATTTCCTTGCTACAATTCCATCCTTAGTTCCACTTGTGTTTGAGTGAAATGTTCTCCAGATTTGACTACACCACTTAAAGTCAAATTGAATTGTTTCATTTTATCCAAAACAGATTAAACAGAGTTGTAAAATACATATTTATAGCTCCAGAGCCGCAGGGAAAGCTAAATGTACCTTACCCATTCTGTGCCACTTAGACGTCTTCAGATTCACTCACAGCAAGGTTAGCATTAGCCTGATGATGATTGTCTAAGAGCCTGAATGGATGCTTGAATAATTTACAGAAATGATAGTAATCAGATAAAGTAGCCACGTTTTAAATGGAGAAAATGATCCGTCTACCTGCCGCCGTAGCTGTGCTAAAATCACAGGCTGCCAGCAGTCACTGATGCTATCCTCCGAACGAAAACTCACACAAACTCTTTATTACTGCTCATACATGGTGCTTAAAGTGTCTGAATGGCTGTTGTGATGGCTGCTAATGTTAAGTCAATGAGGATACTTAAGATTGCTTTGAGTAAAATGCAAAATGGAGAAGAATGCATTTGCCTTTTGTCTGAAATGAAATGAAATGAAAAGGTAAGGCTTCTAGCTAAAATAGTTTATTCATTTATTCTACATTCGTTACTAGTTAAGCCTGTGATGGCAAAGTTCCTCAGTGGTTCTTATATGTTGAAAAAGACAGTTTATTTCAAATCTAGGTGACGATTTTGTGGTAACTTGCCAAAATGGAAAGGCCTGCATGAGAAAGGGCATTTGATCAAGACAGTTACAAGTGTTTTTCAGGACTGTGAGTGATGTGGCAAAACATCAGTGGAGCGCAGTATAACACGATCGGGTTGGACCACTGGAAATGTTGATAGACAAAATCAAGAGAACTGAGGCATTCGCTGTGATGAAGTCTTTTATTATGTGAGTGCCATACCAACGGATTGACCTTTATTCAGTCTTCTTTACAAGTGACAAGGGCAGAAGAGAAGGAATCTAGAGGAAAAAAAAGATAATAATATATAGCTTTATTATTATATCTTTATTTTAAACTATAATAAAGACAAGGTTTTTGCAGCATACTTTTGGGTGAATTGTGACCCACCACATATCAGCCAACGGAGTAGAAAAATGTACTATAATTTGAAAAACATTTCCTGAAAGCAAGAAGAAAGCACTTCTCATATTTGTCCAAAAACATGTGTCTAGCAGGTGTGAAAAACAAACACTGGGGTCGTGACTTTACTGGGACTATGTTTTGGAAAGCTACAATATGAACAATGGCAACCTGTTCACGTTTGATATTTATATGCACATAATGATGCACCCGAACCTCCAGAGCGCCCCGACTCTCCTGCACCAGCCAATCTGCCCCGTGCATTAGTTATGCCTGAGTGAGTCCAGTCAACAGCCCCCATCTGAACCAGCCTAATGTATGGAATAGGCCGTGTGGTAATAGGCCCGCACTGACAAGGTTAAGCTGCTGCAGATGCCGGATAAACAGTCTGGCATGGGCAGAGGTCACCAAGGCCTGCCACTCTGAAAGGTTGTTGTAAATCTTTTCTTCATTTTTTTGTGCAGAAAATAACTCCCAAAGCATAAATAATGTATCGGGGTAATTGGCTGACAGTAGTGCCATTGTTCCCCTAAGTGTGAGAGCCGTCACATTTTATGGATATTTATAAGTTTACCTTTTTGCATAAATTAAGGTATAACACACCCCATTAATCTGCCTTTTAAAAGTTTGGTGAGGTGTTTATTTCTAAAGTCTTAAGGCCATGATGGCTTGGATGACATTTACAGACTCTTCGATCCATTTGCATTTCATAAACATGTAGTATAATCTAATTTTCTTACTTATTTTATCAACCCACTAGCTGGAATATATCAGCAGCCAATGGTTAAACTTTAATTAGACATATGGGTAAACAATAGGATAATTGGAATGTGCCCTATGTATAGTCATTTAATCCCGTAATGATTAAAAGCACTGTATCTGATTTTTCAATCATGACGTGTGTGTGACAGGACTACTCATTGGATTACACATTTCACTAAGATCAATACATTCAAGAATGTACTTTTTCCTCATTTTGGCCATTTAATTGTTTAAAATTCCATAACTGTTACCTACTAACTGTTGTGGAAAAAATATTAATATAAATATATATTATATATAATATAAATATAAATATAAAAAATATATATCTCTTGAAGAAAAA
>JACN01122205.1:0-14811 GCA_000787155.1 Scartelaos histophorus
AATAATGCATCCATTTTATATAATGCTAAAAGGAACTCTGTAACTTTTCTAGTGTAGGTTTCACAACCTTCTTGCTTCTGTGTTGATATTATTGTTTTGAATGTTCCACATATGCCTTATCTATCTCCATGGAGACAAACAGGTGACGCCACCAGGCCAGGTTTCAGAGAAGAGAGAGAGAGAACATTTCCAGTGAAACCAAAACTACCTACAGTGACAAATGCTGTATTCTCTTAGTTTCATGATGCACCTTTAAGAATGTCTTTACTTTTATCGTTAAATTATTTATCGTTTATTGTAAAGCATCAGTGATTGCTGGATTTGCCACAGTCAAAATATTTTGATACTGAAACCTTTTTCCAGGTAATGATAATATGTTTTTATCTGTTGTGGATGGGTTGTGGTCAGTGTGTTGTTTTGGAAGCATTTCATTTATTTTTAGCTGTATTCAGACGTTGGTGGCATTCTCATGACACAATGGCCCAAACAAAAAGTTTATTTATATTTACTTTAGCAGTCAAACTACTCCCACACACTTTTTGTTTTCCACTACCACTATCTTGATATAGAGGATACTAAAAATAGCACATTTTTCAGCACCGCTATACAAATGAAACAGTAAGGACTATTGTCTCAGTCAGTTTTATTCTTCCTGGTATTTTTGAGCATTTAGTAGCATAAGCACAATATTGCTCATGACCTGTCAGTGTGTGGGACGGGGCGGGTGGATCTTTGGTCTACAGGAGATATGCTGTCTGCACTTGGACAGCCTCTTCCTCATGGATAATTATTCCGAAAGTGCCACAGTGGAAACAGACATCTTATACACACCCAAAAAATAGACTGTCTTCATAAACATAAGCTCAGTTTTTGTTTTGGTCCTTCTTTCCAGTGTTCTTTGAGCCGCCTTCCCTGTGTCTGTCACTGTGAGTCTGTGTGTGTGTGTGCACATTCAAAGTACCAGCATGGACACCAAAAATATGCATGTCAAAAAGGACTAAAAATAAACAAAAGAGGAAGCATGAGTTTAGCGGGGGATGTAGAGGGATGAAACCATGTCTGAAAAGAGTTTTGTTTATCTTGGGTCAGTTGCAAGTTGAATTTTTCTATCCAGACTGTGCAGACAAATTAATTATTTTAAGGGATATTTCAGCACAGGACTTTTTGCTGACATAAATACAATAGCTGGTGACTATTACATTACATTTCTCATGAGATAGACTAAGTGTTTGAACAGATGTCATGAGCTGGTCAAGTGGAAGACATGCAGCGGCCACTTCACAGTGACCACATGACACATCCCCCGTCTTACACGTACCTGGGACATAGTTTCTCCGAGCGACATATGGTGCCAAATGGACAAAAGGTTATTGCCATTGTGCCAAGTTTCCATTACAGCTGATTACATGATTTTGCTTTGGTCCTTGCCTTTGAGCTTGAGTCCAAGGCAGACACATGGAGATATTGTATTTTCACTAAGGACAATTTTATCCAGGTTGAGAGAGAAGCCATGAGCCATAACTTCACTAAACGAGACTGCAAGGACCAGTTAACACACTTATGATGAGGTTAGTCCTTGCCAAGACACCAGTTAATACTTCTATAATGTACAATTTTGTTAACATAATAACTTGACATAAATCTGTGAAACTTTTTAACTGTAAACTTGAAATCCTAATATATGGAAATTCTTCACCACCATTGTCAAACTTGTATTGAAGCATTATAGATTATCAATACACTTTTCACTATTCTTAATTAAAATGTGGTTTAGTGTGTCATAAACAGTAGTGGATGAAGTACTCAATTTTGTTACTTAAAAGTAAAGTACAGATACAAGGGCAAAAGATAACTTAAGTATTTGTTTAGTAAAAAGTAAAAGTACTTTTTGGATGAATATGTTTAGTGATTTTGATAAAGAATTGAGATCATTTAAGTGATTCAGTTAATTTCTTAATTTTTCCAGCTGTTTTTTGCGTATTTGGTTCACTCAAATTTGGGGCATTAACAAATTAAATGTGCTAAAAAATAGGTCACAGCCATTTTAACAGGTCTCAAACCATAAAGAAAAGTATTACTTTTCAGTCAGATCTAAAATAGTGGACATATAAAGTTTAGTAAAGTATAAGTTTTAGTGTTAAAATATAAGTGTAAGTCTTAATATTAATGTACTTAGTCTTAAACTTTTGCTTGTACTTTTCAGTATAAGCCAAGTATACGTCACTATACTATTCTGAAGTATATAAATAATATGGTTTATAAAAAGTCAACTTCAAATACACTTCCTCAGTTTTAGTATAAATAGTATACTCATAGTACACTTGAATAAACTTATTTTTGCTAAGGGGAAGTAAAATACAGATACCTAAAAAATTACATAAGTGTTGTACTTTTACTTTTAGTACTTTGTTACCTTCCCCTGGTCATAAGTTGACACAAACAGATTCTATTTAATCACAAACCACATCCTTACTTTGAATAAGCTTGGTTCTGTTCACTTCCTCTTTGCACTGACGATACTTATTACACAGTGGGTTTTTTTTTTTTTATTTTGCTCTTCATGGGCTGAGTCAGAGAGTCCCACCACCTTGCTGACACATTTGGCATGGCTCCCTCACAGCACCTTTGTCTTTTTCAGTCGTGTGGCTGCTCAGCGCTGTGTGTCATGGTGCATTCCTCTCTGGCCAGTTCCGCTGTTGTCTCAAAACAGCCACGATCGAGAGGAAGCCAAAAAAACACAAGGATGAAACTACGGTCAAAGACGTCAACAGCCAGTGTCACTAGATTCTATGGAAATTTGGTGGGCTAAAAAAGACAGTGTGGTTATTGTCAGTCCACCAGTCATAAAGCGATAGTGATATACAAAATAATTAATCAGGATTTTTTTTCTCATGTTGATCAATCACACATTATACATCTAAACATGAACAACTCATGCTTTTAACAATCACAATTTAAATAAAAAACACATTTTTGCCCAAAGTCTAAACCATGGACTTTTACTGGCTGTGGATTTCTCATTTAAAAAGACTCCATCTGATAATTGACAATTACATGTGCTTGAATCTCAAAGTCAATATGTGACAAATCACACAGCTCTAACCAGGAAGATGGCATCAAAAGTCTCAGATACAACAGTTTTGAGTTGGTCTTGAACCAACGTTTAGAAGCTGAAATAACAATAACTGAGGAAATGTGATTGTTTAAAGGATATAAGAACAGCAGGTTTGAAAGGACCTCATGTTGCAGACCTTTTGACCTGAAATATGAATCAGTGGCACAGATGGTGCTACTGTAAACACAATGCCACAATGGAGAAACATACTGGTGAAGCACACTGAAGGCTTTTTCCCATAGTCCCCTTGAGCCTGGCCACAGCTATTTGTGTTTTAAGTCAGAATCTTACTCAGAAATCAGCTAAAACTCACTTCCTGGTTACTTTTGGAAAGTGTGGTGCATAAAGCATCCTGTTTCTGTCTTTTTATGAGTTTGCTTTGTTTCAGTGGAATGTGTAGACCCTCCAGTAAAGGCCTTATGATAGTCTTAGGCATTTTCCCCCTTCAGCCAAAGTACCACTGCCAAGCATTACTCAGCAACATTACTATGTGGTATTGTTATGATAAGAGACATGCAGGCACCAAGGCTTTTAATGTGCATATTATATTGTGCACTTAAATCTTCTTCATTACTATAATGTAAAAGCTTTCATGACTGGTTCAGAATAAACCGTAACACCATTGCTAATGCCAGTAAGAAGAAAAATAACCCTAACATTATTTTAGGAAATAAGTGTTCGAATGCATTAAGTCATAAAATCAATTAATTTCCCATTTCAAGACATAAATGACCAAGACTGCCAAATATGGAGTAACTGACTAAAACTAAGAAAGTATGAGTTGTGTGACTACTGCTATGGCTTCGGCTGCCACTCTGCTCTTGACCTATGCTCGCCCATAACTTCGGGCAAGCATAGGTCAACAACGAACAATATAACCTTTAGTCTAAAGGGCTTTTTACTAGCTGAACACATCAAGATAAGTCTGGAGAAACAATGTTAACATTTCTTAAGTTGGCCTGGAGGCATTTTTGTGAGAAAATACTCTGATGAGTTCATGGTGACCATCTATTTTCAGGATGGAAGATATAAAGTGTTTGTTTAAGACTGAATGACAACTTTATAACGATAGACTGTACGTTACTCACAGATTTCCCATCATAAGATTGTATGCTGATAGTATGATTTATTTTGGTGGAAGTACAGCTCACTTGTGTACACAAAGCACAAAGGGCACGTAGCATGTCTACTGCACATGTAGTGGCAGGAATATAGAAGGAAGTGATTAATGAGGTGTGGGTGAGAGAGAGACCTCAGGTAAATGCAGGTAAATGATGATGATGATGATGTAAATGATGGCACACAGGCCCAATCTACAGGGCTTTACACAAAGGGCATCTTACACAAGGGGCAGATGTAGTTGAACTGGACACTTCAAACAAACTTTCCACCATTATAGAGTATCCTTCTCATCCACTTGAGCAATGTCACTCAACCATATTAATTCAACTATATTCCTCATTTCTGTCATATGGATGTCATGTGACTTCTCTTTAATTTAACAACACCATAAAGATGTTTCAAGATTTTTGATAAAGGCACCATGATTTAGCAAGATGTGAGGTCCAGAGAGGGTCTGCTGACATAACCTGAACTCACAGATGACCAGGTGGCACTCAGGTAACTTCAAAGGCTCCTTTTTCAACAGACAGATCATATTTCCAGTGTGGAATGTTCCACTGCCACACACAAGCTTTGAATTGGAGGCCATCTCTGAGTGCCTCTGTTTAACATGAAAGACAATCAAGCCCAATCCTTTGATGACTGCTGACACACCTTTACTCTGCCGCTGCCATAGGTCCAGAAGACACAGTCAGACCAACAGCTGGAGAATGTGGACCATGACAATGAACCAGACTCAGATTATACAGCCATATGAGTGTCCTTCAAGTGGATCAAATACTTGTAAAGTTTCAGGTGAATACTTCAAATAGTGAACAATCCAAACATGATCTACATATTTTCCATATTGTGTGTTCGCTAAAGGCTATGCAACATTAGCAGTAAGCATAATAGTGCATTAGTTCAATTTATTTGCCATTTGCAGTTTAAATAAAACAACAACAATTAAGTAATTAAGTAAACTAGACATATTTTCCTGACCTCCGGGTAGGTGGATGAGTACTCTAACCACTAGTGTAGGTAATTAAGTAAATAATAACAGTAATTATTGTGAGCATTTAGGATTAAGTAATCTAAACATATTTTCCTGTTAATGAAACTATTGTGTTGTAACATTGTCTCTGGTTTAATGTGACCTCAAGATAAAAGAAGCTTAAAAGCTACACAGTCATTGTCCTGGATTGTCCTATGATGAAATATACTGACAACTGAGTAACAGAGGCACAGTGACAGGGTCTACCCAACCCATAATCTCTACCTGGGTGTGTACACATGGCTTTGTGACAAATAACCAAACACAGGTAAAAGGTTGGCAAATATAATTACATTTTAGAATTTATCATAAACTTACATCCTGTGTGTCTCTCACATTTCACTGTGTTGGCAGGTTGATACCAACGTGATTCAAGACTTAGACACACCCGCCCCCTTGCAGCCATGCCTGTGTAACCGGCAATGGAGAAGCTAAAATAGAGCAAAGTGCACTCACGTTCCAGATGCTGTACAGAGTTAGATTGTTTATGACTAGTAAGGTCATAAATGAAATGCAATAAAATATTACACAACTTAATATATTTTCTAAAGTAATCAAAATCAAATGTATAATTTTGAAAAGAATGGTTACTTATGACAGCTCATGGTTGCTCATTCTGAATAGCTTAAATGTTCAGTTAGTGTAGTCATCTCATGAATGTCAGTAAAAATGAAAGTCAATGCCACAATATGGATCATCACTTTCTACTCAAGCTACTGTGTGAAAAAAGCTATACGGAAAACTGAATATTATAAGCATAATACAGTATAATTTATATGATTTTATCAATTACCATGCACTTCTCAATCTGTTTTTTTTCATGCAGAAAATACACAAACACTCTATTAGTAGTATTAGTGTATTTCTTGTATCTATACGGGTCATTTTAACACTAAAACCCAGTTAAGATTAAAGATCCAGTGACAAAAATGTGGGTTAGGCTCACTAAAACAATATCCCTGTCTTTAGATTGCCACTTGGAGGATATACATAATAAAGTCACTTTCAGATCATTTTTTGTTTGCTTATTCACTTGGGGCTACTGAATATTTCTGACAATGCTTTAAGCTCTGCTATAGGCTATGCTCCTCCATAAATTGATCAGGTTAAAATTATTTACTTGAAGAGAGCACAATGGGTACAGAGAGAATTTTATCTGGTCTGGGCACTCATTTAAAATAGGGTTAGTGCCTCTTCTAAGAGAAGAAAACATCCCACTTTCTGGTCTCTCCATAAATTTGACTGTGCCAGAGCAACATGTAGTTTCATGTATTGAATCTTTTAGGTGTGATGCTGCTCATTAGTTACTCCTCTCTGATAGTATGTCAGACATGCAGTCGCAGTAGTCACACCAGGAAACTCTCCTCATCCTCCTCTGCCCTAGCGCTTGAAACAGGAGTCGACTGTTCAGCCTCTCAGTGAATGGCCAGTGTCACAACTGTAGATCTCCCATTCCTGAGACTACAACACTGACCTTCACACAATGCTGCTTTCAAAAGCCTAAATGTCTCCACTGCTGCGATCTAGGCCACTCCACTGTGTATGCATCTGTGTAATATGAACGGGGAATCCCTGACAACACAAGTCTGCAAATTGCAACGTTTGGCCAACATAAGCTTTCTGTCAGTTTAGATTCCATTTGGGACAATTAGGTTCTATTCACAAGAGCAAAACTTATGGAAAAGAAATGTCTTTGATTGCAGGAAAAAAAGTCTTCAAAGTTTATTTTTCTGTTGCGCCTGGTGGACACTAGGAACCAGGAATACTTCACCAGTCTGAGTAGCGCCTCATGGATTATGTGAAAAATGTAGCCAATGGGTGGGAGACATGTGACGTGGATATCGCTAGAAATATGAACCAATCTGCATCCTTCGTGCCACTTTGCTGACACACCAGTGCTGCTTCAACGATATAAACGCTCAGTTCCCTGTGTAAAGTTTATAGGGTTGACATTTCAGATTATTGGGATAACAAGTTAACTACACCACCAGTAATGGAACCAATGGGTTTTAAAAGTCCACATGTGTCCGATATCACTTTTACACAATTCATAATTTTTAACACCTGCAACACTTTATATAGACCAGCAACCCCATTACATGACATAAAAAACGACTGCCACATTAACAGCTCTCGCTAATCATAGCATGGGTCAATTGCATCAGGTGATCTTGAAAGTTCTTTTTACAAATTGGCTAGGGCTGTTGAGTGGGATGGCATGTAAACCACTGCATTATTATTGTGGTATAGAAAGGTGCATGGCATTGTGGCAGAGCGGCTGACACTCACCTCTCATCAGGGGTTGCCCTGGGTTTGTTCTTTTGCCAAGTGAAACTAGTTTTTCCTGATGGTACTCAGGCTTCCCTCTTCCACCTACGATATAATAGCACAATAGACATTGCGCAATAGCAATGTTGACCAAACTCTGGAGATGAGTCTCAATTGCACCACAATTGCCCGCTATTCCTAATTTTATTTTTTCAGACCAAGCTTTAGTTTGAACTAAACTAAATAACTAACTAAATCTTGGTCTGAAAAAAATAATCTAATAAAATAAATGATCAGAAGACTAAATGAACTATGTTGGACTGCTCACTGCTCTTACCACGTTGCGTCGGGGCATTGAAGGATGGGTCAAATGGGTCAGGGTGGGTCGTTGGATTTGAAATTTGAGCACTACTGCAATACACACATAATACTCAAGCTCAGTTAGCCCTTAATGTTCTCTCAGTAGTCTGTTTTTCAGCTGTCAATGAAAAATAAAGCCATTCCTAATGTCCATGGCTTATCAAAACATAGCATGTATTTTCTTAATTACTACTTATGTGTTATGACACACAAACAGAGCTATGTTCTGTTTCGATGACTTGTAACAACAATCATTTCTAGTGTATTAATAAATCTGTGCCCAGATTAAAGGTCATCACTTTAATCCATAAATTGTGCAGTCTCTATATTGGTTTCTCATTATCAGATTTTCCTACCTGGTGCTGTGGGGTGTGTGGGGGCGTGACACCTGTGCTGTGCCTGGGCTTGTCTGTGAGCCTGTAATGACATCACACTTACAAACTACGTTTTTCGCAACTCAGGAATGTCCTACAGAAGGCTTCCTCGTCAACAGGAGGCAGCAAGTATTTTTCCAAATCACACTCAGTACATTTCCTCAGACTTCATAACCTAGAACACTCTATGAACACCTCAATAACAGGCCATCTCATCTCATACAGTCCTTTTTCTGCCAAATATATTATACATTATTTTCAAGATTTGAATAGTTTAAAATTTTATATAATTCACAACACAGTAATATACAGTCCAGCTCAGGATCAGGACACAATGTCTTGTAAATCTCTATGGCTGAATATAAGACACTGCTATTGTATATTTATAATAAATGTTTAAGATTGCATTATGGCTGGCCACAGAGTACAGCCATCAGCACATGCACAATTTATAGCATTGATCGTTTGAGCCACTGTATGTGCGGTTTTATTTCACACGCCTCAGTTCATAAAAACACAGGCAGCTGTGATCTAAGTTTAATGCAGAAAGGAGGCAGCTTCAAGGCCATTTGAACAATGCATAATTTGTTTAGGATAAAATAATCACCAGCCTACTTGATGAAGACGGGCACCGCACAGACTATTGACGAGTGGGTGCATAGGCAGCGTTCCCTCGACAGTTTCTGTATTTAGGATGAGCCCTTGCCAGGACCTGGATCGACAAACACTCATGATCTCACCATTCAGGAGGTTTGTGCTTTCATAGGACCCAGGGCAGCGGGATAGTTGGCAGTGTTCATTTACAAATTAGTATGATGTCATTAAATGCAAAATCACCTAATCGCAGCCCTATGTTGACCTAATTTTGAATATGTTTCTTTACCAAAGTCTTACTACTAGTGCAAAGTCATGGACAACATATTGGTGCTTTTCATCTGTGATAACATACACCTGCGTTTGGACAATCGGTCATCTTACGTGGAGCTGTAGTGCGTGCAGAGGTTATTAATACTCCAGGGCAGTTAGGGGGATTTAAAATGCTATTGGGTTTCAGTGTTTCTAAGCTCAGAGACAAATGTCCGTACATGGCACATTTCTTGCTCTCTTTTCAATGTGCTAACGACTTGGCCTTAACCAAAGGAGATGCCAGGTCAATAGAGCCATCGACTGCAGCCCTCTGTGTAAACACATGCCAAGCATCACAATGAACACTTAAGACGCTCAACACATTTACTATGTATCATTGCATTGGTAATCAAAAGAAAATCACAGACAGCAGTTATTTGAAAGCCACGATGAAGCCTGAGTCTTTGTGTCTGAGACTGTCTGCATTTGTAAATGCATATCTGTCTATTTGCAGCATCAGACAGACGATCCAGTTTGTGTGACAGTTGATGAGTTATTCAGTCTGGGATGGGCTGATGTCATGCAGGTGCACTGTGCCAAGAGCAAAAGTCCATTTCAACATGAGATTTATCTAAATGCCACGTTCTAACACCGTTAACCTTTTCACTTGAGCAGTAAAGATGTGTTTGCAGTGCACATGTGCATGTTGTGTGGTGAACACAAACTGGCATGGTATAACACACTGGGTGACCTATTGTTAATGCAGCGCTGTAGGTCCAGCAGTTCTGACCTGGGGCACCGCTGAGGTCAGATTGTGAGGTGTTTTAAATAGGCAAGCCCAGGATTGGACTGTGGTGAAAGATGGACCACACTTTCCCTTCCTCGCTCCCTGGCTGCCTTTGCCTCTGTGCTGTGATGATGGATGCCCTGCCCTCTGTAAATATAGCCCTACCCCAGCTAGTTAGCATGACTGGCATGGTCCAGGCTGGTGGTCACAATCTAAATATAAATCCAAAATAAATGCTTCCAGATTCTCATCTGTTGTTTATACAATCTTAAATGTTCATCAGAGTTAACTATTTGGCTAAACTCATTCATTAACCAAACCAACATTATGAGAGGAGTGAACAGTGGCTGTATAATGTGCACAGGAACTTTGCCCAGCGCTGCGGTGAGTGCAGCGCCAAGTCACAGCGCTCGTAACTTGTCGCTATGGTTTCCTTCCAAACAGTTTTTTTTTTTTTTTAAACCATTGATACTGTGGAATGAACCTGTGGGTGGAGAGAGGGCCAGTGCTCACTGCACACAGTAAGTGACGCAAGGACCACGTTTATGGATTTAGAGGTATTTAAGAGCACATTTAAAAGTACATTCAGGAGAGAAGTTACAAAAACCCTCAGACCACACTGCACATAACACACACGGAGGAACAATGGTGTGTAGCACAGGTGACCTGTCCACACAGCCCTTATCAGACATCTGTGTCACATTCACACATCTAAAGCATCTCTATAAGCTCAGTCCAAAATACACAACTCACTCAGACCAGGACAACTGATCCATTGACATTGTTTTAGAAGATGCTTATCTCAGTGCTGCCTCTGTGCCATTGATAGGAAGGGAATCTGACAAAACAACAGACAGCCTTCAAAGCCTCCTCCAGGACTACATATTTTATACACATTACACTGCAATTTTACCTCCACTAAAACATAATCAGTTAATTTGTTGTTGTTAATATTTTTAATTTCTAGCCCTTTGTGTAAAGCTATTCATCCCTCTGTCACAAAAAATAATAAAATAATATACAATAATAACATACATTTGTAGATAATAATAACAATATACAAAATAATTAATTTGAATGACTTGTCATATTTTACAGTTACATAATTGATGTAACAGTTACATAATGTATGTAAGCAACTGACCTTCCCATTATGTAGAAAATGAGAGTAATGTAATACTCCTGATGTAGAGTGTTACCTGAAATAACCCATGAAGAGTGACAACAAATATGAGGTAGGAATGTATTTACCACACTGGTGCCACGCACAATTTAGATTTCCAGTAAACAAAACTGTTAACGCAATTTGTGTTTTGTTGACATACTGAAATACTTGTCTTGTTGATCCTTACACTCACTTTCCATCTGGTTTGTGTACTGTATATCTTTATGCTATGTGGTTAAGTCCAGCTAAGTTAAATAGTTCAGTTAAATCAATTAAATAATTATTCTTTTGATAATGGTTCTGCCCTCACAAAGACGAGTGGGTCTGGAACCATATCCTGACCAATTAGAAAGACGCATGCTCAGTTGTGTCAAAACAAATATGGAGGCTTACACAAAGAAAAGGAAAAAAACAGCACAGAACACAATATGGATTTTTGCAGAATCAACAATTGAAGTACGAAACTCTGTCTCAGATAAAAGTTATATAACTTAGTTATATATTTTGTTCTGAATGCTACAAGTAATTTCTAGACCAAAAACCAAAAAACATGCAACACCCCTATGAACCCGTTGATCCCTGTGACCCGTGGGACTACGGATGGAAATTAGCCGTATGGGTACAATCCGGCGTGTTTACATTCGTGCTTCTGTCATGTATGTTCATTAACATGCACTGTCCTAATCACATAAATAAATATCTATCTAAATATCTAGAGATGTCTTCTGCTTTTAAGAGACAGATGCTACAAATTAGCAGCTGTGGCTGGAGTGTCCCAAGTTTGGACAGTGGTTTTCTAAACTCTTTGGTCTGATTCCAGACCCTTCTAGACTCAGACAGAATATAGAATTGGTTAGCTGACCAAGTTTGTTTTAGGGCTTAGTGTGCATTGTTTTACCTTACCCTGCCTTAAAATGACCCTTCGAATACCCTTTGGAGTAGCTAGGGTCATTTTAACATTATAATGGAAAAGTCATGGAGCATGATAAACCAGTTAGCTTACTCATCAAAACATTTGTAAATTATGAATTTTAAGTAGGCTATTTAAAACCTGTTCTCCAGCAATAATAGTAAGTACTTACGTATTTCACGAAATAAAGAAAAGCTTTCAAGACACTGAAACTTTTTCTTCAGTCAAACTATTTTAGTATTATATTACTACCACATCTTCACACTGACATTTGTGGGAGGAGCTTGGGTGTCATAAATTGCAGCTTAAGTTGACAACTTATGAACTTTGGGTCATATAAAGGGGTTAATTTTAGACCTGGTAAACAGGGCAAAGTATATGTTTGATTTATGTTTCTTTCAGACATTAACCTTTCCTATTTTGATGTAACTGGTAAATCAAATATTGTATTTCCCAGCTCTCTCTAACAGATGGTGGTTCAAAGTTTAATGGTGGTATAATTAAACTAGTGACTGTGAGGCCATGGTCACCTCTGCATGACTCATTACTTTTTACCTCACACTTCAAATATCTACTGACCCCTGCACACCATGACATCACCAACCATGGCAACAAAAGACACAAGTCTCCCATGATAATATCAACCAGACCTGTCCGCAGCCTACTTCACTTAATGGTGCTGTCAAACTCAATATGCGGCGCATTAAGGAGAGAAGATCTAACATGACATGATATCAATAAGAATTTGGGCTTGTCATCAGCTCATAGTGATTCAGTAGACTGGTAGTAAAAGTCTGACATGCACTCTCCTTCTTACTCTCTCTGTCATTCCTTCCATTCCTCATTGATCGGCTGCGCTCGGCCGGGACTGCGGGTAAAGTGATCAGGCAGTGACCTCATCTGTGGCTACCTCATCCCTACGGCGGGATAATGCAGACTGTTTATGTGAGTGAGAGCGGCCTTCTTATGTCGGGATGGGGAGAGCCTCAAGTTAGGAGCAATAATTTCCTTCTCAGACATTCAGGTCCCAGGACACTTAAAGGACCAGACTAGTCTAGACCAACGGTTTCCACTATAAATGAAGTATAGCTAAGGAGTGTTTACATATTTTAGAGAGGAAATTCCCTTTAGACAATGGTTTTTATCTAGATAATGCAATTTAATGCTTGTTTGTCCTACATTTCTGCCACATCACAAATACCAATAAAAACTAGATAAAATATGATATAGTATTCAGAGCTAAACATTTATTTTTTTTTAAGTAACCCTCCTCCACAGCTTGAATGTATTGCTTGTCCCTTTTCTGGCCTTTATTGAATGTTTGAGACCAGAGTTATGTTGGCAAGAGACAAGATTTGTCTTATTTCATGACTTTACAGCAAATACTGAAAAAATATTTAAATGAAGAACACTATATGAAGTCTGATTGTGCCTGTGTTGGGTGAGAAAACATCTGCTTTGGATATGACAACAACACAGATGATAAAGTAACTGTATAAATGAATCATAGGAGGTGACTCAGTTACAGGTACACACCACCTGGTGGACACACATGCTCTGACAAGAGCTAATCTTACAACACATATTATTGTTACTATGACATTAGGAAGCGTTGGCTCTGAGGGGCCTTTCCCTTATCTCTATAACAGTCACACCCACTTCCTCTCGGATGCATGCCTAATATGGACATGCCAAGGCAGGTATGGTAAACATACAAATACATTTCCAGCGTGTGTTGAGCTGCATCCTTCAAAGGCTTTTTATTGGCAGCTATATAAACAGGCATTTTGGCTCAGTTATGAAATATTTAGCACCAGCAAGGAAACATGTTTGATAACTTAGCCAGGCAAGCATATTTTGTTTGTTTGTTTTTCATTGTTATAACACTAAAACATTTTTACTTTTGAGGTAATGCTGCTGAAGTATGAGTATAGCAGCAATTAATGTTCTAATAAATTATAAATATTAAACCTACTACTCATTTACTCAGCGTCAACTGAAGTTTTAGCTTGACAAGCATGGCTCACATTGCTAAAAATAAAACAAAAATGTCAGGAAACACACACCAGATTTGATCCTCTCATTGTCTTCTTTTATCGTGTCCCCCTGCCCATGCCACCCACATTCCAGATAATACAGAAACAACATGGAGAAAGGAGTTTTCCACTCACCATCAGGATCCTATGGCTACACATCAAAGTCAGTGCCTCCTACTCAGGGTGTGGTAAAGAAGGGACTTCTGCTATGCATTATGCTGTAGGGATGCAAAAAGAAGTAAAAATACAAGATACATTATCAAAACTTAAAATATGCACTCTGACCCATACAAAGTCTGATACAAAATGTACCATATCATACCATTGTTTGGTTAATGTATTAAGAAAGTTCATATTGAAAAATAAAAATAAACTCAAGTACTGGTAATCAATCACATTTATTTATAGCACACTAACATATAGTAAAGAATAAAAATACAACAAAGCCACGCACCAGTGTTTAAAAATAGGTTGTGTTCTCTGGTCATATTGTTCCACAATAATGTACCAGGTGCCAAGTAGCAGTTTAAACTACTTAGTCCTGAAAAGTTCTAAACATCAAATACAAATACATGGATAAACTTGTATTTCTGTGCAATTTATTGGAAAATTTGTCAGGATTGTGTTCATGTGTCATCATCAATCAACCAAGGACAAAAAATTACAACTTCCCTTAAATGGAATTCATTGTCAGGAAAAAAAAAACATAATTTAGCAACATAGGACATTATTTTATGTATTATATTGTAAATGTGTCAAAATTACTGCAATATTTCTCTCTCTCTCTCTCTCTCT
>KN495553.1:7473-28330 GCA_000787155.1 Scartelaos histophorus
ACATATATATAATAGTTGAAAATAACAGACTCTATGTGGCTGCAAACACTGAGGTTGGGTATTTGCCCTGATAAGCTGCTCTAGACCAAACACAGCCAGCCACAGTGGACACAAACAGATTCCCTGCCAGAACAAGTGAGTGAGCAGGTAACATCTATATCTAGTTGTATTTCGCTAAAGTCTTTTTACATGTGCTACTGACGTTTCCCAGAAAGTATTTTGAAGTAATGTCTAGCTGACTACAGTAATGCCATTGGTAACAGATTAACACTGTCTCTGTTTTTATATTCTTCTTTGTCTGGTTCATAATGTATCTGTACAGTTTAGTGTGCCTATTGATAAAAAAAGATTACACTCTTTTGCAGGAGCCATCATATCTCCGTTCCATCTCTTGTTATTCCTCTTGATACAGCTCTGAATACACCACCCTATAGTGCGAACAGTGTTCCCTCAGTACAGTACTCCTCCCTTATAGGGGATTTGGCATAAAGTCATCTTGTTACATTTATGGGAGAAACAAAATCCATGCTGACTAATGCTATTTTTAATGGTGTTATTATATTTGACCGCATGTGCTGATTAAGTAAATCAAAACGTGAAATGGTAATGACAGGTAATGATATCAACAAATGCCTGGCCAAAATCTGAAAGTAGGCCATATAGAATCTACAAACAAATAATGTTTTTACATAGCTAAATAACCCATTCAATCTTAGCATCTTTAATGAACAAATGAGAGGTTAATAATCATACTGCACAGTGGAAAACATTATATAGACATCATCCTGAGTAGAACTACGCATGCATGGATCATATGGGAGCTATTTCATTGTTAGTTTGACCAGTACTGACAGAAGCCTTTATGGGGAGTCACGTGTGCAGAAGTGAGGTAACCAGGCCAGTAGTGGGTGTACATGGGAAAGGGCACTTTTAGGTTTGTAAGTCTGTGTTTTTGGGGTAGAGACTGAACAACAGCTGACGCCTTGACATCACTATTTGCCTCATACACGTGCACACACACTCCCAGTTATTATGAGTCCTAAAAAGAAAACATTACCGTGTAAAGGCTCATAGAAAGGAGCTTATTTAGAGTCAGGCTGGTGTTAGATTTATGTTGGTAAGTTTATAAAATGTTTACCAATATTAACATAAGAATTGTGTTTTTGTTTTTTCCCCTCTTGACACTTAAAGGTGCACAATGCAACTTTAAGTGCTGCAGTTGCTCCGTCACCTGCTTGTCTCCATAAAGATATTGCTTTACCTGGAATGTTCCAAAATCCATTCATATTTATAATTTATGTATCAATAGATCTGACTTGTAGCTTTGTCTGGTGCTATCAAGTGCATAAGTTTACTGCTTTACCCTGGAGTGTTCCAGGAAAAAGCAATTCCATATTAATAGAGACAACAGGTGGTGGACCCTCCTCTAGAAAATTTACATAGTGCATCTATAACTACACAAATATTGGTGTGATGATATTTGATGTCTGAAACAATGCAATTTTTCAGACTTAATCATCCCTTGCAAGAACAGCTTACCACAAAATCCATAAACTAAAGGGGATAACACAGTGCATTATGAGTGCTGCTGGTCATCTAAACATCCTCAAGGAAAAATCTAAAGAGAGTGTGTGTGTACACCATCAGTCAAACAGCCATGATTCAAGTGTCAGCGCTGCCTCGGGCCCACCCAAAGAGAGTGGGGCGATAAAACCCTTGTCCCATCTCACTCTGGGTGTGAGGACTGCTCCATCTAATACCTCATTCACATACTTGGTGTAAATCATATTTTCACCATATCAGTTACGCCAATATGTGCCAAAACAAAATTAATTTGAAAGAACTAATATTTTGTGTTTAGATTTTATTCTGTATTTCATGATTGCATTAGCAGAGCAAAGACTGCTGCCAGGGCTCTCTCCTTGCGCAACTGTATCAGTCTGGGGTTTCTCCAGCAGTGATAAATTCTTTCAGACAAGACAGTTAATGACAGAAAATCTACTAAAATGTAGGTTTATCTGTTTTTATTACCCCCCTGTGGTTCTGCTTAGCAAACTGGATCCTCTTTTGTAATGGCAGACAATAAAAAATATTTAAAACTACAATCTGAATGCAGGTGTCACAACCCATGTAGTAGGCTACTGTTAAACACACTACCCTCAGTGAAGATAACCTGTCTTTCTTTCCTTGTGCACTATGGCTGGCTGTTTTACAAGATGCTACAGAACTTAGCTTTGCAGTGAAAGTCTAGTGAGCTCCACCCAGTGCTGCAACACCGGCACGTTTAAAGGAGAAACAGTTTCTTTTTCCTTGACTCTTCTTTTTACGCACATGGATACAGTCACACACTCATCCATTTCCCAGGTGATACCCCTGGCCCAATCCCTCAGCTGACCTCACGCTTCTAGGAAAGGACAGAGCAGTAGGAGAATCTGTGGGTGGGACAAAAGCTGACAGACCCCAGCATAAGTGTCCCAGCTGTGCACTGGGTTTGTTTTGCTAGGGTACCTGAATGTTGTGTAAATGAATGGAATGCAATGTAATTATATTAAAGGGGCACAGTAAAAAAAAACAAAAAACAAGAACAACAAAAAACAAAACACTGTGACTCTGTACCATCACTGCACCAAATAAAAGCCGGGCTTGGTTTAAGAGAATCCTTTTAAGACTTGTATTTAGGTGATGCATTTTGAAGCTGCCATGACTTCATGACTCCACGTGACAGCTGCTGATCCCATAATGAAGGAAACATCTCCAGCAGCAACCATAGACAACAGAAATGAATAGCAATAAAGTTTATGTATAAAGTTTATGTAAAGCAGTTGGAAAGTTTACATTTTGGAAGCTGTGGGTATCCCCCTTATAAAATGCTAAATGTAGCGTAATGCGTAAATAATGTGCAACTTAAAACTATTACTGATATTGAAAAAAAAGTTGCACTTATTCAGTAGGTCTATCTCGTTAAATGCACTTTCTTAGCGCAAACTGCTCAAAGAAACTTTTTCCCCTCCGTTTGTGAAATGTGTCTGGGGCAGTTGCCATAGCACCGCAAAGACACACAGAATGCAGCTGTTGCGAAGGTTCGCCAAAAAAGATTCAACGTAAATGTGCAGGTTGTGCCCTCTAGCGGGTCTCCGTGAAATTACCAACAGGCCAATTATATTAGCTGTAATAAAAGGTCAGTGTATTTAAAGCCCATGGAAAACACAGTTTAAAATGTCAACAAATTCAAAAACAGATCCGAAAAGCTGAGTAAATCTGAAATATTGTTTTAGCAAGAAGTGGAAATTTTATAGTGTGCGCTTCATTATAATACTGTTTTAGCAGGATGTTAATGGTTGAAAATTGTATAGTGTACGCTTGACTATTACATTAGTTCGGAACAAGCAATGAACACAGTGAGCAGTTTTGCACACAATATGTTACTTTAGTAGCTCCATTGTACAGTACTGTAAGCGGACATCAAACCCAGGAGACTGAAGCCACGCCCTCCGCTGTGACGCATGGCCGAGGCTCAGGCTACGGTGCGCCATTTGTGTCTAGCAGGAAAACGCGCGGAGATCCATAAAGTATCCATTTTTGCCAGGTATGTTTTATTTAGCAAACGTAGGATGTTTATATAAACACTCAAAATTGTTTTGCAGAAAATCAGTTTCAGTTTTAAAGTTTATAAAAGGCTCAGTTTGAGTATACAGTCATTTCAGATGGAGGTCGACGTTAGCCTCCTTTTTGGGCCAGTGTGCTGCCGTCGTTTCCCAAGCCTGAATCTCTTTCAGACCCGCCTCTTCTTTACTGCGATTGGATAAAAAAGTCAAAAACGTGATTTGATTGGCTTTGCTTCACACTGCTCAAAGTACAGTTGAGAAACATGTTGCTAGTTAGCAACTTAGCTCATCTGGCTATGAACAGTGTGGAGAATGTCTCTGTTTTGCCCTTTAATTTGCAAATATAAACCATATGTTTGTTTCTGGAAGCGCACTTGCAATATATGCCATCGAAAGTTTCTGTCGTTATAATATATACACTCTGGTTTGCAGTTTAATGTCTGAAGTGTCAAATATCAGTTGAAGCTCTGGTTGAAACAAGAATTAAGTTCACCGCAAATGCATTTTATTTTTTTTACTCTTAGTATTGATGCTCAAATGCAATTATTATTCAATAGAATCCATATTCGTTTCAGTACATTTCTAATTTAGCTTTCTGTATGTTTGCAGAGATTTATTCCTGGATATGTTGCAATATCAATCAAGTATGCATCTATTTTATATGAAATATAGGCATGTTTTTGGTGAACCTTGCTTTGCACATATATTACAAATGTATTACACTAGAACTAGGTCCCACTGTGAGCAGGGATTGCAATTTTCAAAAACAATTCTTAGGAGAAACATGCATTTATAGTAGTTGTTTTTTTAAACATGTATTCATTTCCACATGTAAATATTCCTTAGAATATTTGTAATTTATTTTTCTTTTACTAAATAATTATAGAACAGATCTTAAAACTGGGCCGTAGTTTACCACAATACCCAATAGATGGCGACATTGCCCTAATCTTGATTACATGACGGTGAAGACTGAATATAAATATTTTGTTGTTGTTTGTTTTTTTTACAGAAGCCTATATTTCTTCTGTATATGATTGTTTACAATAAATTTAATGCAACTTTTCTTTTCTCTCAGGAGTTACAGCCTTGAAGACAATGATAAGTTTGAGATAAAATATGGAAGAAACATCAGAAACTGTAGTGCCCCAAGATGGTGAAGCCATTTGTACAGTGTGTGGCTTTTGTGCCAAGTGTCCCCGGTCCCTCAAAATACACTATGGAAGAAAACATGGCAAGAAGAGCCTCTCTGATGATGTGGAGGCCGATGCTCAGTTAACGCAAAAGCAACAATGTGACAGTGATCAGAGTTCATCACAAAATAAGAAACAGACCAACAAAGAGGAGCCGATGTTACAAGAAAGACGAGTAAGCAAGAGAACCCCAAAGCCAAAAATCATTCATTCTTGCAATTACTGTGGACAAGAATTTAGAGACAAGGAACCACTGGACATTCATATCAAGAGATACCATACCAAAGATGTGCCCTACACATGTAAGTATTTTCAGATTGTTAATACACAATATTGCATGTTTTCCATTTAAATGATGAAAATGTAACTATATATTCATTCAATTTAGTTGAAGTTGACGATATGGAGGACGAAGTAGGAGCTGAAGAAGTAGTAGCTGAGGAATCTGGCCATCACCTAAAGGCTTCTCCAACACTTGAAACCTGCAAACTATCCCCAGACAGATTTCAACTGAAGTGTGAACACTGTGATTTCAGTATCGGAACCCCAAATTCCCTGGAAAACCACACTCGAGAGGCACACCCAGACCATGACTGGTACTGCTGCAAAATCTGCAATTTTTTTTCAGCTACAACCCAGTGGATGGACACTCACCTTGTATCTGAAAGTCACAAAAAGCAACAAAAAGAAGAGATTACTTCAGAATCGTCTGTATTTGACATTTGTGTGAAGAAAGTTGGTAAAGATGCAGTTATTTTTGATGCAATCACTGAGGTTGTTCCCATAGGAGACCAAAAAACTGATGAATCAATGGGTCCTAAAATATTGTTAGTTGAGGAGCATGACACTGAAGAACCTCCTAGGAAAAAAAGAGGTAGACCAAAGCTTGGGGCTTCACCAACTTGTGAATACTGTGGTTTAGTGGTTTCTAATGCTACTAATCTTAGTGTCCATGTACGCCGTAAACACAGCAAAGAATATGGTTACAGCTGCACCCTCTGCAGCTATAACTGTGTGACCAAAGGCGATATGGACCGCCATTGCATTACAAAGAAACACATAAGACGTGCACAAGAGTCTGCAAATAAGGGTGATAAATCTGTTTTAGCATCTGAGGAGCCTGTATCCACAGAAGAGCAGGAAGAACCTGAACCCATGAAGACCACTGCCACAGAAAATGTTACTAAAAGCACAACAGATATCAGTGGGGAAGAAGAAAGCCAATCCAGCCCCAAAGAAATGAATGACGACCCAGTCACTGCTTGCATTTATTGTGATTTTGTGGCTCAGTCCCTCCCTTCACTTCATCTCCATGTAAAAAGAAAGCACACCAAAGAGTTTGAATATGTCTGTCTAGCTTGTAGTTACTATGCTGTAAACAGTAAGGAAATGTCTCGACATGCAAACACTGATAAGCATAAACAAAAAAGCCTGGAGTACTTGGAACAACAAGGAACTGAAGAGCAAAAAACTTTACTAGTCATAGAGAAAGATCCCAGTGAGTCTGATTATGATAAACAAAACCCTGATTTTGTTCCAGTTGTGGAGAATTCACAGTCCAGTTCTGATGGCAACACAGGAGCACAAAACCCAAATACAGAAGCACTGACATCTACTGAAGTTGAGTCAGACGAGAAGTTGACAGAAACTGTTGTATCCAATGAGGATCAATCCATTGTGATTTCTCAAACTCCATCAAATTCATCCAACATAAAGACTGAGGTCACAGTGTGTAACGCAGAGCTTTCCACAGAAGTTCAAACACTAGAGGATCCAGTAATAGAGAAAGACAATGAGGAAGATTTTGAAAATCTAGAAAAGGATGAAATTTTAAATTCTGATCATTTAGATGTACAACTAACCGGAGCTTCCTTTGATGCATCTATTGTTTCCTATAAGGCTCTTGTGGAGCAGGAGCAGTTCCAGGAAGGGGAGGCTGCTGTCATATGTTTGACTACAGGAACACCGATGCCTCCACTCTACCAGTCTGCAAGTGGTGCCTTTGTGAAGAAGCTAAAAACCAAGGAAACAAGGCAGGACGCTGGCGGCCGTATCCGCTGTGAAGACTGTGGTTTCCTGGCAGATGGTATGAGTGGTCTCAATGTCCACATTTCAATGAAACACCCAACCAAAGAAAAGCACTTCCACTGTTTGGTGTGTGGCAAGTCATTCTACACTGACAGTAACCTTCACCAACATCTGACCAGTGCTGCTCACCTCCGCAATGAGCAGAACAGTGTGGAAGAGCTCCCAGAAGGGGGCGCTAGTTTTAAATGTGTAAAGTGCACAGAGCGATTTGAGAATGAACAAGAGCTATTTCTTCACATCAAAGAGAAACATGAAGATCTTCTGAGGGAGGTCAACAAGTATGTACTGGAAGACACAGAACAGATCAACCGCGAGAGAGAGGAGAACAAAGGCAACGTGTGCAAATACTGTGGCAAAGTCTGCAAGAGTAGCAACTCCATGGCTTTCCTGGCCCACATTCGAACACATACAGGTAATGAATCTTCTCTTATTTTCTCAATACAAGTTAATATAAAATATATAATGGCATACTATAAAACATTTCCAGAATAGGTACATTGTGTTTCTAGTGTTTAGTGTGGATCCAGAACACTGTTTGGAATTATCATTGGGATTTTATATCACAAATCTCTTAAAACTTTACATTGCTTTTCCTCAGTCATGTGTTTAATATGTTTATTGTTATAGCCCACGGTGCTATAGCTCTAATGTTAAGGTCCTATGTACTTGGGCCAGGTAATGGCTGTTTCTGTAGAGGTGAAGGTGAAGACTGATTGAGCTTCAGACCAGCAGGAGAGACGCTAATGGACCCCAGATTGGGATTCCCTGAGCAACGCCTGGTCAGAGACATGTGCGACTCATAATTGATGTGTCCATTACTAAGACTCAGTTGTAATTATAGTCAATAAGTCTCTGTAAATGTGTTAAAGCTTAGGCTAAAAGCATTGGAGGTCCAAAGAGAGGTGGGCTAATAATTTAAAATAATCAATGCAGACGTATTCAAAGCCCTTAATTTCCCCAGTGTCTGTATGTCCATGTTTGTGCATGTGTGTGAGCCGCTATGTGTAGTCACTGTGTGTATATGTCAGCCTTCATGGCCAGCTGATTATCCTCAATCCATTAAGATTTATCTTGTCATTTATAATGCAAAGCAGGGCTCTGTTGGTCAGGGCTTTGGCTGGGAGATGTCCGGCAGGTTAAGAACATAGGGCGCTCCATTACTCCTCGCCTGACCATGTGTATTAATTGCTTTTAAAATCAACTTAATGCAGGAACGAGATGTGAGGGTGCCATCAATAAATGCCCTTCTTTACCTCCCATGGTCCATCCCCCTTTCAGCCCAAACTTTAATGGGACTTTAATTGAAGTCCTTGTTCTTGGCTTTGTGCGTGTAAGTGCTGGTGTCTTGGTGTGTTCTAGTGTTGGCTGAGTGCAAGATGCAATAGGATTAGGCAAGTAAAATGGCACACAGGGCTAGTAAATCTCATGGGTGCTTCACAAAATACATAAATTAGTAAAAAGAAGAGAAATAGTGTGACTTGAACTAGCTGTATTTTTCCCCTTGCACATGCATGCCAGTCACCTTCTGTGCCAGACTCAAATTGCTTACAGCTAAAGTAAGAAATATAAATCTGTACGATTTAGAGGTTAAATTCTTGATGATGAATGTCCAGTCTTACTTCTTTTTTATTAACAGTCTATATGTATTCATAATTTTTCCTTGTGCCATAATTTTTGAGTTTTAAGGTCAAGAAAGTCTTACTTAAGAAAATGAAGATTTGACACTGAGGTTTCAATGGATGGCATCAAGTCAAGGGCACTTTGTAATATATGGACGAGTGATATGTGTGTTGTTTCTCTTACTCTGTTGTATGTTTTTATTAAGCAGAGTTATGTTGTTTGTCACATCCTCAATTTTATTTGCACAATTCTTATTTGCAGAAAGGATTCATTTTTTATCATCTTGACAACATATGCCAGTGGTTATTATTGCTAAGTTCCCTCATTACTGTGAATTATTCACCTTTTATATTGTGGTCATTTATTCTGAAGTTTGTTTGTGAGGCTGAGGAGCAGCATGGTGGGGGTCTGCCAGCATCTTCACTGGGAGCATGTCCAGATTCTTTTAATTAAGACCTACTTTTGTCTATGTGATTAATCAGTGAAATCAGGAGAAGGCAGGGGGAGGCTGTACTCAGATTTGTCATGTTTTCTTTTAAGGAGCATCTACACATAAGTGTGTTTTGCCAATGAGACCTCAGCTGGGATTTGCATTTTGAGCCAAATTGGTCAGTTTTTCACGGGATGAGCTGCTGACCTCAGGCTGAGCTTTCAAACTAATGACCAATACCTCAAGTGTGTTTGAACGCAGGGTGCATTGCAGAATGTGCCGCATCATTTAAATGAATACTGACCTGCCATATGTTTGTGGCCACAATAAACACAGAAGGAATCACTAGTCATTGCATCAAAAACATAATATCTTTTCTGTTCGTACTTTATGTCAGTAAGAGCAAGATGGTAAGATGGCAGGAATTAATAAACCAGCCAATGCAGTTGTAAGGCCTTATAAAGAATGCTAATAAATAACAATTTGTGTCCATGCTTGTATTTGATCTACTCACATTCAAATTTCAAGACCGTGTGTGTGCGCAATGTGCAAAGCTGAAATGTGTGTCTGGTGAAATGTTGCATGAGGTTTCTCTCTCCTCTCAGGAAATGAATTAGTCATTCCCTGTCTCATCTGGGCTGTGAGGGAGCCACATCGCCCCTGTGTGGATGGCAATATTAATTTAACATGACACCACATTGATGGTCAATTTCAGTTTCACGGAGGCTGTTTAAGTGGAGTGGTGGAGTATTAATGTGATAAGATGTGAGAACTGAGGGACGTAACATCTCTCTCCTCTCTGCCATGTCTCATCCTCAGCCAGCCATCTGGACAGATCGGCCCCCCACAATCCCCACTCTCTCACTCCCACTCCAGGTTATCTGCCACTGTGGGGGAACCGCTGTGTCGCCAAAGCTGCATCCGTATTGAGTCTCAGAAATGCCATTCACATAAAGGTGTGATATCAGGTCCTGAATAGAGATGTTCGTAGGTGTCATAGTGAATGTTGTATATGTCTTGACTTTTAGTTTTAGTAAAAGTGTTAAGGGTTGTGTTTTTTAAAGTGTGTGTGAAATTATGTGTACATTTAGGTGTGAATGTAGACAATATGGGGTGCTATTATCTGTTTATTTGCCTATTAGATTTTGCTTATGTGGCTTTTTGACTTGTGTTGCAAGCTGTTTTTGTGCATGCAGTATTCAGCAGGGACATGTGAAATGAAAGGGGCTTGCTCTGCTGTTGCCCACATGTGTCTCCCCCTCTACAACACCTTGCCCCCTGTGTTTATGGGCCTTGTTAGTACAGGCTTGCCTTTCAATCTTCGTTACTGGCTTAAAATTCGATGTGTCGTACTAGCAGCTCACAGCAAGTGAACCGTGTATGAACGAATTAGTAATCTACACAAAGTGCTTAATCAAATCAGTGGCTGCCCCTGGAATAAATATTGCAGAATGTCTTGGGATCTCTACTCGGAGTGGGTGAAGGTTTCTCAAAAATGTGTGTGGGTGTGTGTAGAGATTGCATAGGATGCCACAGCTCGGTGTTGTACTAATATTATGATTCTGAATATTCTACTAAATTAATTTATGTATTTGGGTTTTATAAAGTTTTGCTTGTATTTACATTTTTGAGGCATTGTTTCATTAGGAATAGACTGTGTAATATGAGGGCGAAGACAGTTTGAAAGGTAGATCAAGAGGTTGATTTTATTGAAGTGAGTAAAAACTGTACAATCGTGCAAAACAACATTTACGTGTTTTTATAGCATAGTATATTTCTTTAACAGCGATGAGTAATTGAAAAAAAACTCGTGAGAGATTTCCCCCATGTTTTTACATTTGCATTGGATTAAAAAGGGTTAACTTTGTTCATTCTCCTGAGAAGCTGAAGTTCCAAAGAGTAGTGCGACAATGACAGCAAAAATAGTAACTTGGATAAATAAATTAAAAAAAATGTCAAAATCTCATTATGTCTCATCCTTATTGATTTGGTCTTGTGATGTAGAAACTGTGTCTCGCCCCATTCCTCTCAGTGTATGATGTTTATCCCACTCAACACAGCTTCTACAGAGGGCCCCTAGATCAGCAGCTCTGTTATTATCTGTAATGTACCTCACGTCCATTAAATTGGGTTATATATTTGGCCACTTTGCAGAACATGAAAAGCTTCTTTGTTTGTGTTGTGTCCAAAAGCAAAGACCTCACCGGTGCAGCTCTGCCTTTAAGTGACAAATGGGAAGCAGAGGTTTTACCACTCCCTCAAATGCCACACCACCTTCAGGACTTATTAATGACAATAATTAGGAAGGACCGTCCTGGCAAGGCCCACCCGAGTGATTAGTGCTTTAATGATGGAATGTGAGGTACTGAGCAGACACAGAATTGATTTACGTATTTGCCCTGACCTTTGAAATTCAATTTACACATCCACAGGAAAAGAAGCTTTTGAAGGAGAGTGACAAGAATAGACGGAACCGAAAGTATTATTTTCTGTGAAGGCAAGCAGAAGGAACTGCTTTTAAAATTTTGAAATGATGTGACTTGTGAAGCTTTACCAAAGAAACCAATCTAGCACGCTCATTTTGTCTAGAACTGACTTGTAACGCTCAAATGTAAAATTAAATTTCCATCCTGCTGTTATACAGTCATGTTTGATAAAAATACTGTAACATATGAACTCTTCACACTTTGTTCCTTAGGATCCAAGCCCTTCATGTGCAAGATCTGCAACTTTGCCACGGCTCAGCTGGGCGACGCCAGGAACCACGTGAAGAGGCACCTCGGCATGAGGGAGTACAAGTGTGACATCTGTGGGTGAGTTCAGAGGCCATCATTTTTACACATGATTAGAAACATTTATTTTTACATCAAGTGCCTGATTTCTGAGTCTGGCATGTTGTGTTTAATTTATGAAGACACTGGGTGCACTTTAAACAGTAACCAATAGGGTGCTTGGTGACGCCTGCAGTGCGTTTTAGTTTTGTGCAAATTCAAGTCATTTAGTCCCTTTAGCTTTGTACTATTAGTGAACTAGTGCTGGATCTTACTATTCATTTATCATATCTACTTGTCTTGAATGTTGACAGTATTTAGTATATAATTTGACCTTCTTGTGTTGTGTAGAGCCTCCTGCTGGAGAATTGTATGAATTAAAGGTGGTGACTTTCTGCAGTCATCATTTTATCAGTACAAATAATCGTAACTGGAAGTTTATGTAGGTAACACAAAGCTATAAGTATCAAATGGTGCATGGCCTAGAGTTTGTATGGTGCAATCTAGTACCCCCTACTTGTGCACCTTATGTTGTGCTGCTTGCTGGGTTCCCGTGGTAGACCTCCTCTCTGACGCTATGTTCAAATAGATGTGTTAAGTGCTTTTACATGCAACAGGGGGAATGCAGTAAATTGTGGGATTTCTAGTCTTCTACCATTGAGCTTCTGTGGCTCCACACGCACCAAGATGAAGACATATGTAGCATTATTAGTTTCTCCCTCTGTGTAATTCTATGTAAACCGTTCCATTTAGTTCAGTCGCGGGACGATTTTGTTCCTCCAAAGCGGAGCCGAGTGAATGTGTTTATTTGCTCCCGCTGATGTACGCAAACATTACAGCAGAAGCAAACAAGCTTTGGTTTAAACACAGCTTTTCTCTTAATGAGAAGCAAGACTCATGTTTCACAGACCCTCCAGCTAAAATCCCCTTTTCCCCAGTGAAGCAAATATGTTGGGCTATGACCAACTGTACACACATGCAGCGACATACAGAGCACTTCTCCAATATACCTTTAAATGGGACTACTAAATACAAAGCCCAGTTTCACAAATCATGTGAAAGGAGGAGCAGTGTGCTGGTGACAAATCGTCCCGGTGTGTGCCTCAGTCCTGACTGATCACCCGGCTATCCCTCTCTGTGACTAAAGAGCAGCAAACACAAAGAAAGCCCCAGAAACAGTCATTAAGGCCAGAGCTATACATATAAGCCAGTCCCTTTGCTAAACTTTTCACGTTTGACGATGTGTCCTTAATCTGAATCTAAAGTGTGTTAGTAATGGAGGGCCATGTTTCAGGTGTAATGTGATTACCTGTTTTATTTTGCATGACCCAGAAAAGTGAGATTATGGTGCGATTAAGCTGTGCGCTCTCTTGTGGTTACTAATGGCAGGGCGACATTTCACTTAACAAAAGAAAGTTTTATCTGTGCATGTAATCACCATTTATCATAGCAATTAACTGCAGACAATGTTAACGTAGCTTTTTATTTTTTTTTTAAATATATTTTTCATACATTGTTAAACGCCTTTTGACTTGTACCATTTTGTAAAAATGTGTTTATTTATTTAAAGATTTTCTTAAGGTATTTTTCCTGTCCTCTCTGCGTGCTGCCTTTGCCTTGTTAACTATACCTAACTCACTGTTTTAAGATGGCTCCTGGGCTGCCCGCCTCACTTAAGCTTCATCCCGCTTCGGATTGTCCCCCCACAGTTGATTGTTAAAGATCATATTGTTGTGGCATTTAATTAAGAAATGCAAATGCAGGGCCAGCACAGATTAGAACCCCTGACCATGCTGCCAATCAAAGCTGAGTGTAGTGGTCAGCTCCTCGCTCATCCTCACTAACTCTTTATAGGCTTTCTGTCTCTGCCTCTCTACCCTTTCCTACTTCCTCTGTTGTTTCGGTTCCACCTCTGTCTCACTTTAAAGCAGATTGATGTATCTTAATTTGCCTATATATAAAAATCTCTTAAGGCCCCGAAACTGCATAGAAACACAAATTGGCTGTTAGCATGCAAGATAAGATTCTTCATATTTAATTGGTTGAAAAAATCCTCCAGCATTCGAGACGGCAGGTTCTTTGCATCTCCTTCTGGCGTGATTCGTCCACAATGGGGGCCCGGGCCACTTAATGAGCATCCTCCTCTCCTCCTCAATCATGTTCGGTGGGAGATAGCCACAGATTCAGCATTTCGCACGCACTCCCCGCATCTCCCCAAAGATACAGTGGACATGCAGTTGCTGTTGTAGATGTTAAATTATGCATAAACACTCTAAATGCTTTGAGGCATTGGTTTAATATCTCAGCCCGGGCCCTTCGACGCATTAACACTATCATGATGTGGATTGTCCTCCTGTGAAATGGCGTTTTATGATTATGGGTCATAAGCTGCTCTTTTTCTAGTCAGGAATTTGAGCAAAACTTTACAACAATTTGGTAAAAGTTTGACTGAAGTTCTCTGAGGACAGCGCTGCAACCAACTGCACCTTTTTCAGACTTGTTATATGAAGGGTTTATGAGATTGAGTGATAGTGATAGTGGCAGATTTTTATTTGATTAGATTTTTTATTTAATATATAAAATAATTCAATAAATATTTAATTTGGTGCTATACAGTTTAATTTACAGTAGCATAGCACCACTGTGATTCACCAGCAGTCTTGTGTTGGACAGTGAACACTTTACAGACGTTGTTATGTAAATTTACACAATTGCAGAGACTGTGATCACTTGCAAGCTTAACTCTTGAAAACAGTTGTCAAAAGTTTGTCTAAAGTTCATTGTCTCAAGCAGCATTGTGCTTTCCCTCCTCTCTGCACTTCTTGACTTAATGCTGGAGTGAGTATATATAGTCAGAGCTTCATGTCGTGTGTTGTGTATGTGATTTGACTGTTAACAGGGTTTTATGTCCCCCCTGTCTTGTGAGAGTGTCTGGCCCGTTCCCAGAATAGCCCATCAGTTCCGCCCTGCATGGCTCATCCCCTGTAATGTGCCTTAATGCCCGGGCCTGTATGAGTAGTGTGAGGCCTGCCACTGACACAGCATAGCAGCATGTTAGCTCTGCTGCTTATCCACCGAACGCCGTCACTTAACTCGCTACCCCTCCATTGTCTGTCCACACCCCCGACATGATTCTCTATAATCCTGCAGCAGATTGTGGTTAGAACTTCCTGCGAACTATTTTTATGTGTTTTTTTTCTTCCCATTTAAACATTAATGGTTGTTGCAGATGAAGAGAAGGATCCCTATGAAGATGATTATAATGTCACTCCGCTGATCTCCTGCCGCCCGAAATAATTGTACATCATCGCTTCATAACGTGTCACAGCGACACTTTGGTGGCGTGCAATTAAAACCACAGAATATAATACACCAAATTACTGCCTGTCAGGCCTACGAACAACACACTCTGTATTTGAGTTACACTTAATCATTACGTACATTAGCGATTTTGCTAAGATCCTTCCTCCCTACCCCCTCTGCACTAGTGTAAGATGTGCTGGTACTTAGAGGCTTAGGAATTGTCCGTACTGCCACAATGCAATGTAGAAATGTTGGAGATACATATTTGTGAATGTTCTCAAGTTTAAAATGAATACAAGTGGGGTTAAAAATAAAAATACAAATACGAGAAATAAAAAAAAAAAAAAAAAACTATGGTCAAATTATAACCAAATACAAACAAAAAAATAAATACAATGTTTGTTTAGTTGTATTTGCATACAGTGTTTGTTATTGGGATAATTATAGTATTCCTATTATAATCCCTTGGTGTGCTTCCTGTAGTTGGCCATTTTAGCCGACATATTTCTTCCCAGCAGGGTGATCTTTTAATGTTTACTGGTTTGGACACTTTTACTACCTTTGCTCGGGAACATGGTCCTTGTCAGTCAGTCCAGTCCTCTTCACCAAAATAAACACGTTTCACTCTGATGCATTTAACTAAATTTAGTGTGCCATTATTGGAAATGAAATAAGTAACGCTAAAGGTCATAGTGAAAATAATGCAGAAAGGCTGGTCTGTAAAGGTTAAGTATGTGGTGGAGCGGCCCTGATGATAACGAGGATGTGGACCACTTGGAGGAGAGCTCGGCGTTTGGGTCGGACTCGGCACTCTGCGATCGCTCTTTATGACCGCGACAGCTTTACAGCCCGTTACCCCCCATAACACGATAAAGCGCAGCATAATGGATTGGATGTGTTTAGTAGCCTTGGGCTGATGTTTGTAAAATTAATGTTTTTTGCAATAGAAACACTCAGAGAAAGAAGATGGGAGAGGAAAACTGGAGGAGAGGGAAATCAATTCTAAGTCCCGTCAATATATCAATATAAATCTACCGCTATGCTGTTTTATAGTTTGTGTACTGACTGGTTTGTCAAACTTTATCTTCTCAGATGCTCTCGGACATCTCTCCTTTACAGGGATGACAAGAAACATATGACTTCATTAGTCCAGTTTGGCTTAGAGTCCTAAAACTCAGCAAAAAGGATGTGGATGCTGAACAGCAGTCAGACTACTATTAAATTTGTGTATCAAATGACACTGCTGCAATACTTGAGGGAGATAAAAGTCAGTTTGTGTAGACCATAGTCTGGTGAAGAAAGCTTAGTTTTAAATGGAGCTCCTCAACCGCTCCGAGCGCCAAACACTAAGAGAGGAATCTTTGTCAGCATATCAGTCCTATTAGGTTTTAATAACAATCTCATATTCTTTTGTGGCTTCAGAGGAGGCCTGGGGGGTTCATAATCAAAGCATTTTCCTTTAATCACATGCAAACAAAAACAAAATAAAGGGCCTATATAGGAACAGAATTGAAGCTAGGGAGCCAGCGCAGCACAAAGGCTTACAGTAAGTTATACCACTCCTGAGAAACGTGTCTACTAAGATCTACTAAACTCTGAAAACTTTTTTTACTCATTCACTTTTTGTCAGCTCCATCTCTCAGATGCCTTCAGCAGGTAAAATGTAAAGAGCTAGAATTATCTTAACGTTGCCTGAACAATCCATTCTATAGAGCTAATCATGTCATATGTATAGGCGCGGCTAGGGGAGAAGTTAATGAGTGATTAACAACAGCAATTAAAAGATGAAGAGGAAGGCAGATGAAATAAGGGGATGTAATTAAAATATCAGTCCTCTCATTGTCACAAGTGCGAGTGTCATCCATTGTGCACTTATTAAAAAGCTAGGTGGAGGGGGTGGAGGAGGAGAGCTTACACTTCCAGCAGCCCAAAGTGTCTGGTAATCTCCCCATAGATGGAGCAGGGAGAGGCTGTAACTCATGTTTAAGTGTTGAGGCCGTGTCATTGCAGGTTCACAGTCATGCATTTCCATGTTGACACCTATCGGGGCAGCGGATATTTGGCAGTCAGGAGTAATTTAACTTAATTAATGGGATGCATATTTGATGGAGGAATAAAATATCCCCGGCTCAGCAAAGTGGAAAAGGGGAAGATTTAGAGGGAGTTAAAGGTGGAGGGGAGAGTAATTTGTGCGTTGAGTTATCAGCGGCTTGAGAGACAGAGAGAGAAAGGAGGAGGAGGAGGAGAGGGAAGTGAGAGATGGATGGTTGACACAGAGCAGGGCTGATGTGGAGAGGGGAATGTGCTGTCCCTCCATTGAGAGGCCATCACACTGTCAAGCCCTGATTTAATTGATATCAGGATTGAACCTTTACCCTGCGCAAACAGACACATTACAGCGCTTTGTAAACTTGCAGTGCTTCTGCTGTCTGCCAAAAGCCAGTTTAATATTCATAAGGGGGCTTTTAAGAGTGTTGGTCGGCCGCCTCGTCTCTCTGCCACTGCCACCTGCTTCACACACACCTTTTACGGCTCAGACTCCAGACAAACCCATGGCCTGACAAAAAGCTGTCATGCTGCTCTTAATCTCCCCTGGCACTTTTTAATTGACTTCCTGTAGGTATAGATTATTTTCATGGCGAGTCTGCCACAAAGATGTTTGATACTGAGGCACAGACTGGCATCTGGAGTGCTGTAGCTCACTGTAGCTGATGCTGCTGTCTCGATCACTGTCCCTCGCTCCTCCCCTGTCGCGCCTCTGTCTCTGTGATGGCCAGACTTATGGGGGAGCGGGGGAGAAGTTAAATGTAATCAGTCATTGCCATCATCATAATTGAGCTGATGTACCTGCTGGGAGTGTTGGGCAAATGTTGGCCAGGCTGGAGGAAAGGCTCTTTGTGTCTGCCTGGAGCTGTTAGGAGCATCAGGCTGCTAAGAAAGGCAGGCAGTGGCCTTCTGTTCAAGACTGGACCCTCGCCAACTATTGATAAGATACAAAGATTTACTGATTTTTACTATATTCTAATAAAGCAACAGAACTTGGTTGTGAATGAGGTCTTGGTTGTAGTAATATTGTCAATAATAAATAATAATAATGGATTGGCGAGACTGCCAATCTGCGCCTTCAGGTCCTCCAACTACCACCATTAATGCACACACACCATTGTTATACTAAGCAATGTGCCTAGCCTAAGTACACAACAACAGTTTTTTTTTTTTGCTACTGGCGCCCCACTGTGAAACCAGGGAATTCCCATCTAAGCACTAACCAGGCCCGCCACTGTTTAGCTTCTGAGATCTGATGAGATGAGACTTTTGAGACTTTGACAAGCCGGTATGGCCACGGCATTATCAGCGTAATATTTGAATAACATAATAATGAGTCAAAGTCACAGTGCTCTACAAAGCAGTAAAAAGTAGAAAATATTGGCCCTCAAAGTAGTTGACATTTATAAAGTTATGAAATACTTTCTGTCAGCTGTCCGTGGCTTGTGTCCAGCAGTATAGTTAGTTGTACAAGTCTTATCGTTTGGTGTGCCAGATAGTGTTCTCACTTTTGGAGCACATGTGGTGTGGCCCACACACAATCATTGCAGGACCATAAGCAGCCCTCCTCCCACACAAGCCCCTGTCTGCACAGAACCACACAAACACACACAGACACACAAGCAGAAGTACGCAGACGCACAAAGACACACACAGACACACACAGGCAGAAGTACACAGACGCACACAGACCTCCACAGACCCACACAAACAGGCACTCATTAATCCTCACAAAGACAGATGCACATAGACCAACAACTTTGATTAGAGCCCTCAACATCCTCATCTCCTCTCACCTGCTGTCCTCCACACACACACATGTGATGTGCACTGCTGTATTTTCCTGCTATTTTCTATGGGCTTGTAGAGTCCACTCGACCCGGAGTCAGGTGGCTCTGTGCGGCCCGCAGCCCTGTCGGTTGTGTCTGAAAGCTTGGTCCTCCCTGACCTGTATAAATCCTGCCTGATCCTACAACAACTGGGTTATGTCCTGCATTTTGTAGCTTGTACTTGTCATTCTTGTCGACTAACTGGACTGTTTTCCTACAGTCAATCATTGAGTCAGAGTAATCAGACATAATCTGATACAATCTCAATGATTTTCAGATTTATGAAGTGATATTGACCATTGTCTAAGGGAGATAGATAATAGGCTGTGATAAATGGCTGACATTAGTGATGAAATTACATCAAGCCTAATAGGCTATTGTCTTAACACACCTAGCCCATTCCCCTCTCGCCCACTGCCTGTTTAATTGATTAATTGCTGACATGGATGGATGAGGACTTGTGGACTCTGAATTGGTGGCTGATTGCTAGTCAACCATAAACAGCAGCAGCCACACTGGGCCCTCAAGGGCTATATTCATGCTCCCCAACCTCATGGTGATTCCTTATCCAGCTCTGACAAGAGGAAAAATATTCGTCCATAAAACTGCTGGTATCACTGAGCTGACATATAACGTTCTCCGTCATTCCCTCTCTTTCTTGTTCTGCTTCTCCTTTAGCTCCTCGGCGTTCAGCACACCCGTCGGGCCCAGAAATCACCCTGCCTCCTTTTGCATGTATAGCTACAATCCCTCAGGTAGGCCCAAGCCTCTCAGCGTTAAATATGAGCGAATAATGGTGGAGTGAGTGATGCTGGCCGTGTCCTTGACTGGGATCCTCTGTGTGCTGTAGCCACTGCTCACTGTCTGCAGCCCCACGGGATGCATAAACCTCCACAGAACCACTCCCAAGGCTTTGCAGTGCCATCTCTGTTCTCTATGTATGCAACTCCACACAATGCCACTGCTCGCTCTGTTTATGCACGAGTGGCCAGCAGTATTAATGTTTGCACAACAGTGTGTTTAATGAGAGAGGAGCTGTGTCCACTTTATGTGTTTGCATTTCAGATGTGCTGCAACAAAGTTATAAAAATGCCGCACTGTATATCACATTACTTTATAGATGAATGTTTTCCTGGAGCAGCGCGGGTTGGGTTCAGTGGAGGAAGAGGTTGTGGCCAGAGTCTGTTGCTGCTGCCACTAAAATCTCCTCATCAGCACACTGGCCACTAAATGGTTGCAAATCTTTTGACAAGGGTATCTCGGGCTAAAATGTGAGCATAGTAGAATGAAGTGGACTTTGCATGCCCTCCAGTCAGACATCCACAAGTGTCAGATCTTTGGGAAAGAGGAGCTGACATGTGGCCAAAGAGGACGGGACCCCATTTTTAGCACTGTGTTTTGTTCACTCCTAAAGCTGCACCTTGTTAACCCTTCAGCCGCTGAGCCCTCACAACCGCCTGTAAAAACGCTGACACGTTTAGTACCCTCAAGAGAAGGAGTGGAGCATGATGAGGAGGAGTGCGCATGTGAAGAGGAAGCATTTATTCATTTATTCTGTTTATTCAGCAAAACAAACAGAGGTCATGCTGCAGCACTGATAGCTCCATGTCTATTACGGTTAAATTTCAAATTAGGGGTTCACTCTGCCCACTTTAATGGTCATTTCAAAGCCGGTCCGCTGCCTTAGTTTGCCCCACAGCAGAATCTGATTACTTCAACTTTTATTAGATACTCAACTTCAAGAAGAACCAAAAACTAATTTGTTACTTTGACTTTACGTTTTAGCTCAAACAAACAGTTGCATGCTAGCAACTTTTGTTGTGGTATTTTTACTGACCAGTAGATGGCGCCATACAACTTGTTTGAAAACCTAGAGTTGCACATTTTATTTGTAAATATGATTGCCTGGTGTGTGGTATCTTTGGCCATTTCCTATGAATGAAAAGTAAACATGTTTTTTTTTTTTTTTTTT
>KN495554.1:17575-38309 GCA_000787155.1 Scartelaos histophorus
AGCAGGAGGCTTGAGGGCCAACGCAAATGAGTCACTGTGAAAATAGAGGTCTGTAGTAGAAGTAGAAGTTTAATGATGAAGTATATTCGGCTCTGACAATAGACTGTGGTATATAATTAGCCAGTGGCACCTTTCAGTCAAACTTGCAGAGTCCTGTCTGTGTGTAATCTGCAGACTTCCTGTGTCCACCTGCTCGGGGCCGCTCTAAAGTGGAGACTCTGTAGGGTCTCCTGTGTCTCCTGTGTCTCAGATGACAGCTCAGTTCAAAGAGCTTCAAAGAGCCGCTCTAATGAACACTCAGGGGGACGGGGGCTCATCATCTGTCTGCACCCGCTCTTCTCCCGCACAACTCTTCAAGTTTCATGGGATTCAGCCTGGTACACATAGGTTGGCTGGAATATCAAATAGAGAAAATTACAAATATAAAGCCTAACGCGTGTCACCTATCTTGGAAGACAAACGATGTGTACATACTCCTAGCACTGAGGCTTTCAAACTTGTCACACCAAATACCATCGAGAAAAAGAGTTGGCCTCCTGAGTAGCTCTAACCCAAGTTTGTAACTGAACTTGGACTAAACTGCTAATAAAAGAATAGCAGAGGAAAACACGTACCACAGTCGCAGAGGGTAAAACTCTACTGGAACTGGTAGAAAGCCATAAGAACTCCATAACCTTAAGCCTCAACTGTGTTTTGGTGTAAACAAGCTGAAGAAGTTTGTGATTAATCCCAGACCATGAAATATGAACATAATGGTTACCACTGATGGAGAACGACCCAAAATGTGTTGTCGAGGGAAAGTTTAGACCTATTATGCACAATTCTTAGTGGTTTTTTAGACCTTTTTTTAGTTAGTTAAATATATGTTGGTTTTGATCAATATTGTGATTTTAAATGTCCATATTATAGCAGAATGCTCATAGATGTCATGGATAATAACTTTACAGCAGACCCAAGCACATTACGTTGTTTTAAAAGAGTTACATCCAAAAATAGAATGAGTAAATAATAAATAATGAATAAAAGAACAAAGAGGTAATTAAAAGGAAAGGAGAGAAAGGAAAAGGAACAGGGAAAGATAAAAAGAAAGGGACAAACAAAAGAGAGAATTACAATATTTTTTTTACTTTTCCTTTTGTTTTATTTTCCCTCCTGCCTTTACCGTGTTACGTCTTGTCTCTTGTATTACTTTTGTACTCGCACACACCGACACTCACACACACTTGCCCCCCCATATAGTTAGTTATTTCATATCTGTTTCCCTTTTCACATATCATTTCAGTCACAATTAATAATCATTTGCAACCAGAGATCGTCACTTTTATGCACAATATTTAGTTTTTCTTTTCATACATATACATTGCACTGGATTTTATGTATTTTTTGGTGTATTTTGTTTCTTTGATTTCTTTGGTAAGACTATTGAACACCTTTCACAGCGACACTTTGCTCCATAATCTTGATTCTGAATCCTTTTAAATTATAATGGTTTGTCTTCATGTCAAACAGTCTTTGAATATTAACAGGTAACACATTGCACTTTGCTTTACTCATGACTTTGAGGATAATTAAGTCACAAATATCATGCATTTTCAACACTTTAAGTTGAACAAATAATGGAACAGTTGGTGATAATTCTCAAGGCCTTTTCTGTTAAATAAATAGTGGCTGTAGGTAAGTTATACATTTTGACCCCCCAAAAATTTCCACACAGTTCATCAGATATGGTTTAATTATAGATATAAGAACAAAAAACATCTTATTGTCTTCAAACTTCGATGAAAAAACAAAAATAAACCAATAAAAATACAGTTACACGGTTATAAATGTAGCCTACAAGTACAAGTGCTACTGCAAAAATTGAACAAAATACCTCTCATACTACTATAGAAACCGTAGTTAAACTGTTGTGATGTTTCAAACGATATATACTCTGATTTTTGGCCAGTTTATCAGGCGATGCAGAGCTTGTGTAGAAGAAGAAGAGCAGATACAGACACTGGAACAATCGGCACTTGTGCTGAAATGATATGACATCACAAGTACATGTTTATAAAGCTCGTCCAGAAAGTACAATTATACAAAGATCTACTCAATTACACGAACACGAGTATGTAATTCACTTGTAAGTACTTTCCACCGCTGATGATCGCACTTGTCAAGACTTCACAAAGAAAAATAATGATTCCCATGCGCCTCTTGCCGCCGTTACTTTCACATACTAAACTCTGAATTAGTCACTCTTATTATCGGGTAGTAAAATAATGCACTCTCACTCGAGCGTGGAAATAACTAGTTAGGAGTGTGTATGTAAACCGAAATGTGTTTTGTGTCAGCAGAGCCACACAGACAGACAGTGGAAAATGAAGTCATGAAAGAGGAGGGGGCGTGTTTTGGCTGAGCGCTCGTGGCTTACATGATGTGACTGGACTGAGGGGAAGCTCCACCTCTGAGGTCTGTCATGGAAAAGAGCAGTAAGGAGAACACAAGCCCACACAGAACACATTATCTACAGCTGCCCTAAACAGGTTAAAGGGAATAAATTAGAAAATCATCACCGTTTTTGACTGATTGAAACTGATGAGACGGCTTGATTGCGTAAAACATAAACGCGATACTGCTATAAAACACAATTTACTATAAAATGATGGGAAAAGATGTTGAAGATTGTGCACACGTGGTGAAAATGATCTTTCCCATGTGTTTACACTCGGACTGGACTAACAGGGATGAAGTGCTGGCAAGTTACATTTCTTAAAGTGGACCGATTATGCAAAATGGACTTTTCAGTGCTCCCCATTAGGCTTATTTTCAAAATCCAAATCCGATTTATTTCTATGGCACATTTTACAAACAAAGCTGTTTCCCAAGCGCTGCACAGAGAGCGTAAAATGAAGACAAGACAAGGCAAATAAGTGAAATAAATAAATTAAGTAAAACAAATAAAAGACACAGAGGACCACACAACTCACACAAAGCTACAGAATAAAAGTGGACTTAAAACTCTCCACTGTAGGGGCTGTTTGGACATGGACGGGCAGATCGTTCCAAAGCTTAGGTTCCCCCTCATTTTAAGTCTCGTCTTTGGCACCACGAGCTGGAGTTTGGCCCCCGGACCTCAGAGCACGTGCGGGGGTGTAAATGTGGAGGAGGTCCGAGACGTATTCTAGGACCAGTCCATTCAAAGCTTTAAAGACAAACAATAAAATGTTTAAATCAGCTCTAAAACGAACTGGAAGTCAAAGCAACAACGCTAAAACTGGGGTAATGTTTGGTTTTTTTGGTGATTTTAGATAAAAAATGTTGATATGTGTAGGATTTGGCAGCGTCATGTAGTGATTTTTATGTATTTTATTAATTTATGAATTATTTTTATTAAGTTGTTTTAGATGAATATTGCGATTTTAAATAAGATAATGATCATATAACCATATAGCAAACACAAGCATAATAGATCTGAAGCTATAGTTACAAAAAACAGAGTTACAATGACACCAATAATCTACTAATGTGTCTGTTTGTTTGTCTTTTGGATGTGTAATTCTCAAACTGCTCACCCGAACAATCCCAAATTCGGAGGGTGTCATCATGATGGTTCGGGCGTGTGCAGTGCCAAGTTTCGCGTTGTTAGGACAAAAAACGCCAAAGTTATCCGTCAGTAACAACTTTTGGAATGGTCATCCCTACACTAGGTCTGCACTGGTATTAAATTAACGTAAATCAAAAATCAAATCAAAACTGTGAACTGAACTGCACAATTTATTTATTGCAAATATTGACCAGTAGCTTCGAAGGACTTGATGCAAATGGATGGAAGGTAAAAATGTGTAACCAGGTGAAAATGTAAGTTTCCTACCGCGGTGTGTCCGTGAATGCACCCGTCTATGTGTCGCCCCATGCATGAGTCTTTATTCTTTATGCTTTATTCGTTAGTTATTTTATTCTTTATTCCTAGTGCAGTGTTATGTGTGTTTTTGAATATTAAAGTTGTTATTTTTTTTATATTACATTGCCCTTGTCCTTTTTTTTAATGTCAAAATGAGTCTTGTGTGACCAAACAATTAAAAAGGGGTCATAACTGCTCAGTAATACCACAAGAAATATAACCAGATATATTTTCTAAAAGCTAATTGTTTTATAGAATAAGGATCATGAACAAACACTATGGCTAAACCTTCACTACCATTAAAAAGAACGGTTTTCCTCCCAAACCTGAGTTCTTGTCCAAAGAGCATATTTTTTACTTCTGCAGATTTGTCTGTAGCCATTTTCAGTTAATAACGTCAAATGACATGCATTTCCTGGCTCTGGGAGTGCAACTAACAATTATTTAGTTACTCAGTTTCATGATTGAGTCATTACATCTCCGATCGTGTCATTAAATCACAAAGTCATGTGATAATTTGACACTTTTCAACTAAATTTGAACCGCACAGAGCTAAGTTTTTGACACTAAAGAACTTCTCATTAAAGCTGTACAAGATAAGTTTGTTATGACACACAAATTGTACTTTTTGTTCTCTTTTTAATTGCTCTGTGCTGGTAATTAAGTCCTTTCTCCTTTTTATAATTGTGTATACCACTAACAAAATAAAAATGACATAAATTGTATTAACTATAAACACATTTACGGCTGAATTCCTCTGACAACTGCACCTGGACATTTTAATCTGCTCAAGAAATAATTTTACATTTTAGAATTCAGTGACCTTTCCCATCTTGAAAAAAGTGAATGCACTTACAGAAGCTCTTGTGCAAAGCTTTTGCTCTGAACTGTGCCACAGCATTCTAAACTGTTCCCTTTCATTTGAGGCCTTATAAAAATTGCCGTAGTGTCGGGCTCCCAGTGCTGTGCTCATTCATCATGTAAACATCACTACACAAGCTGCACGCTGTCTTCTGATGCGCTTTTATTATCACACTTTCTCCTAGTCAGCAAGTCTCCTGTGTTTCCCAGAAGGCCGAGGGGCAGAGGATTCAGATAACGAACAGTGCTGAAGATGCATGCGCCTGTCTCCCAGGCTTACATTTTGTATCTTTAAAAGAAAATCAAACGGACTGCTGTATGCTGGCTGTGTATAGAGCATTTCTCATCTTGGTGAATACAAGCGAATGTGGAATTTCTCTTTGTGGAAACTGCATTTGGCTCTTGTTATTGAAGTGCATGTGTTTTATAGTGTTTGCTTTTGCAGACGCTGAGGCTTCTATCCAAGGTTTTACAGGCTCCATCTTTCACCACTGTCTGGGTCACACGCGAGCAAAGAACTGTCTGCAAAGGTCACGTATTATGCCAAACGTACTTTTTAAATTTGATACGGTCAGTGCATATTAACGAACATCTGTGATCAGTGGGAAGATGCCAGATTTTAAAGATGTTCATTTCCATCTGTTGTCCGTTGTCCAAAATCACTCCTCCTCCACTGAAGGACCTCGTAAAACCAAAGACTGTGAGTGGGGTGGGCACCGGGGCCGTGGTTCGAGGGGACGGAGGCTCCACACAGACAGGAACACAATGTGCTGTCAGTCAAAGGGACTAACTGACAATAAGACAGAGCGCATCACTGCACCTTAAATCAAACTCTGTCAACACTTCTAATCTGACCTTTTTATTGCTCTAGCTTATGTCTGTTTCTAATTGTTTTGTATTTTGTAATCGTCTTTGTCTTGACATTTGGATTTTTGCTACACTATAATTGCATATCGACACCTTTTTTCAGGTTTTTCAGGAAACACAAAAAACTCCCCCCAAAACTGAAATTATGGCCTAAATTATGGCAAAGTAAACTTAGGCAAAAAAGTGACTTAGGTGATTATTTTAGGAAGGCGACGATATGTTCATGAGTTTGCACTGTCCCTAATCAAACAATTAACATGAGCTTTACTGTTTTCTATTGTTTAAGTGTTCTCATTTTATGACATTTTATGAGTGACTTTTCAAAGAAGTTGCACTTTTCTAGACACACACTTTAATCCTACCTGAGTATTAGATGTAAGTGTTTTGTTTTTTTTTTTTTATTTATACATGCAAGGACAAAAATAAACAAAAACATAGGACATACAAGTATAAAATAATTACAATGACATTAACAATACATTACAATTCCATAAGAGTACTGTTACTTGTTGTTACTCTAAGTCTAAGTGACAAAAGTTTTATGTTGATTAAAGCTGGGCGTACATTGTGCAATTTTGGCCCTTTTTGAGTCATTTTTTTGTTTGTGTTTTTTCTTAATTGTGTCTCGTGCTTCGTGTAGTTTACATGGGTGAAAAAAAAAAATGTCCCGAGCAGCTCCCCAATTGGTTTGAAATCCAGTTGCCTCTCGTGAGGGTTTCGCACTGTTGAAGTACTTTGTATAGTGTGAGAACATAAATCGTGAGCCGTGAACTTTTAAACCCTGCAATTTGGCCGTACACTTTGAGCTGGAGCTGAGTGAAACGATCAGAAATATCACACTGTTCATGTCTAAATGTTTCGAATATTTGTGTTTCTTGCAGCTCTCCTTCAGATATGACTTTGTTTTTCAAAATCTTCAGGAATAAATTGTGGGCATTATTTGATGTTTTGTCCTCTCGATTATAAATTTGATTATTAAAGATAGTCCTGTTCTTGAGTAGTACTTTTCCCAAATACCTTTTTACTCTTACGTAATTTCTTGAACCATTACTTTGTACTACATAAGTAATATTTTGCAGTAACGTTACTCGTACTTGAGCAGCATTTTAGCTTCTCAATCCACCTGTGTGTAGTCAATAAAAATGTGGCTTTCATTAAAATGACTTTGCTGCCCACTGTTTACAGCCTCAACCTCAGACTACTGTAAAATGGCTCTGATTAAATAATTCACATGAAAGCAGCAGATCAGTCATCGCTGGAGTCTGCAGTCTCTCAGCGCCGGAGCCGCTCTGCTACATCTCTCTCTTTATACGGCTTACTTATGTTTAGAACAAAAGGAATACATAAAAATAAATCTGTCTCCGCCATCGCTGACAAACTCTGTAAATATTTGTTGCTGGAAATGTTTCTGTTAGATGAACTGTGCAAAGTAATGATTATTCTTTCAGCTCCGCACAGATTTAATGGTGTTTTCTGGACTGGCAGGAATTTAAACACACGCAAACAACTTTCATTAGATCATCCGAGCACGAGGCAGATTGTAGAGGGGAAGCTTAGTGAATACAGATTTAATTTAGAAGAATGTGACAATTTTTATGACTTAAAGGCGTAAATTTTCTACGGAGAGACAAACCCTATAGTGATAATGTATATTACCTGTGATTAAATGTGACAGGAATGGCCAAAATAGATAACGTCATTCTTTCTTTGTATCTTGGTTCATGTAAAAACTTTTGAGATAAATGTGTTAGGACATTCCTGTTTTTGTATAGTCTTTAGTTTTATCATTACTAGTTAGTTTGAAGAATTCCCTACATGTGTTTATTTAAGTCTGTTGGACCAATTATTTTTGTTTGGATGTCTTCTCACTGGGAAAAGTGCCATAGCTTCTCTTCACTCATTAAAATAAAATATATAATTTTGTATTCATGATATAGTTTTCATAGTAGTCCATAGAAATATTTTCCCACCTTGTATATATTTGGAAAATGTCTGTTGTGAGTCCATTCACATGTTTGACCTACATTACAACCACAGCTGTTCGTTCTCTTCATAAAGAAACCCTTGAGAAACGGTTTGCAGCCTTGGTCCTATATTGGCTCAAAGTCCACGCACATGTTTGGCCCCATTTACTTCTCACAAACAAAAAGGCCTTATCTGAACTGATCCTGGACTAGGTTCAACACGCAGCCAGGAGACCAGCCCAGTGCTCCTCCAGATGTTCTCACCAATAACACTTCTTATTTGTATTCTAATGTTTGAGATCCATGGTTGCAATCAGGGCCGTTTCTAGCTCTGGACCGAGCACATGGTCCAGGTAAATGACAACACGCTGTAACTGACAAAACAGTGTTATACTCATGTCTTCAGTGTCATTCTTTTTTTTAAGTAATTGCACAAATTTTCCTCTGTCTAAACTAGAGCCTCCTCTAAGCCAACAGCCCTGATAATACATGTGCCAGATTTTTTCCAAGTCTTTTTAAATTAAAGATGCTGTACCTGATTTAAAACAGAACAGAACTAGTTTAAACTGTTTGCAGTGGTCCAAAGTCATTCTTCACTTACCTTATAGATTCCAAGCATCGTAATTATTCACTGACATGAGTTTATAAACGTTTTGCACAATTTTGAGACACGTGAGTGAAGTTTTGCCGTCACGGTAAGCTAACAGCTACCACACTAACGGTGCAGTTCCTGGTTATCTGACAATAAAATGCTTTATAATTAGATGGAGACAATACACAGCTGCTGCGTATATAGTCTATCTGTACTGAGGCAAGGCACATTTTGCTCACATAGTTGGAAAATTCATGCAAACTTAAAGCAATTGGGCTCAGATTTGGTGAGGAACATCTCTATTTTTTATACATTTAAAGTACTGTACATTGTTCCTTCAAATAAAGGCATGCCTAAAGTAATCATGATGGCTACTTTAGTACTGTTTAAACAGCACTGAAACAGTGGAGCCTCAGTATTTCACTGTGTGAGTTGCTCCGGGAACAAGCAGGGACTAAAATGATTCACTCACACATAAAGTGGAGTTAGTGAGGTTGTAAAGGCTTTCTCTGAATCCACTTCTTTTATGACTCTTTGAATTTTCTTTTTAAAAAGAGCGGACTTTGTATTCAATTTACAGTGATACTGTAGATTTAAGACTTTTTTGGCAATAACTTGTGCTCGGAGTTTGATTTAAATGTTGGTGCTAATAACTAATAATTAGGTCTTTCCTCCTGACTGAGATTCTGATTTAAGACCAGGGGAAGGGTCTTGCCCCAGACATTTGAGGTTTGGACAAGGAAGAAGGTACAATACAATAGGCAAGTACCTTTCAAGGCATTTGTAGTGGTAGAACTGCAGTGTAGTGAGTTTGCATATACACACTGAGGATATGAAGGTTGATGCTTTGACATGCAGCCATTGTGTTCTTGGGCAACACACACAACCGTCTTGTCTAGATCTGTGAACTGTTTGTTGAGGTAGGAGCTCATGAGGGGCATGTGTGGTCACTCTAATGCTCCTCATAAGATCTGCAGTGTATTATTTTTCTGTTACATTCTGTTACTTTGACTCTACTCGGGGAGCTGTATTTACATCCAACCCCTGGTGTTGTCACAATAGCAAACCTTTACTTGAGATGAGGCCCAAGCACCATCTCTCCACCGGAACACAGGGCCCAGGGGAGTGATGAGGCCCAGCATCAACCCCCCAATGTAGAGGGCAGAGGAAACACTGGAAATCCTAAAAATGATAAAGGAATACGTGTTCAGGCTAATAGTACACCTAAAATAACCAAATATAATCAAAGGTTTATAATAAAAACAAGTAAAAGTATCACATTTCAATCAAATGCAAAGCTATTTTTTGAGGTTTTGAGGCAACTCTTAAAAACATGAATGTTCTCTTTGGCCCTGAGGTCCTCCAGCAGATGAGGACCATCTATGAACATACTGCGTGAATGTGTGTCCAGACTTTGGGAATGACCAGGAGCTGCAGGAGGAGCACAGGGTCCATGAGGGTTCGTAGGGTAAAAGCAGTTCAGAAAGATCAGAACGCCCAAAACACTTCTGATACTAAATTGTCATATATAATATCAAAATGGTAGATCAAATTCCAAATAGAATGTGATTTTAAGACAAAATAAGTGTAGTTTCTTTCATTCCTGTTTCATCTAACACATAAAGACCAACATTTTTCAGTATATCTGCTCAAATTCGTGTCTAGTTTCTGTTTTATTTTTCTGTTTTTTGGGCAGAACCTCTAACATCCCTCTTTTAGATCCAACTTGCCTCATCCCCGTTGTAATTTTCCAGTCAGTTTTCTTAATGAGAAGGATCTGCTGTTGAAAACCAGCGATTATTCTGTCTTCTGCACTTGAAACAACATCTCCAGCTCCTCGCTATCTCATCGCCTCCTCCACCGGGCTTTTTGTATCTGCACACTCCTCATTTAGAAAAGTAATTAAACAGAAGCTTACACGCGCATTACTGATCGCTTCATCCACACCTCTGCGGATTGTTGATTTTAGCTCCCCGCTACGTATTCATCATCCATGAGCCTGATAATGGAGGAGATTTGTCTTAGTTACTCACTTGTCATATTTAATCTTGAGAGGCCCGGCTCCGTGGGGCCAATGAGCGCATCCGATTTACATTCGATCCGCGACGCACTTTGTTTTTTGACCGACGACTCTTCCCGGTCCCACAGGGGAAGCAGTTTCAACGGAAAAAACGAGAAACAGCCGCAGACGCAACTTGTACTTGTACCGAGAAGCTGAATTACATCTTATTTTTGTACACCCAACATATTGAATTATATTTTGTTTTCGTATACCCCATAAATGTCGATGGGGGCACGGTCCTTGAAGCAGTTTGCAGGTTTGCAGTCATATATTCCATAATATTTTGCACTTTCTTTGGATTTTTGAGTTGATGCCAGATCCATATTTCCATGGTAACAATGAAATAAAACAGCGCGGACCTTTTGACCCCAGTTTGCTGCATAAATAAACATATTACTCTTGTTTTTACAACCTGGCCCTGGTCTCTCTCTTACATCTTTTATAGCGCTTCATAGTTGCCTTGAGTTATAACTTCACTAAGAGAAATACTGCAGCCTATTTTACAAGGTATTTGGAAGAAAAGCAACTGTGATTGTTTCATCGTCCACGACATGAATCATTGTTGAAATGGCCCCAAAACGTTAAACGCTGTTGGACAGTTCCAGCTCTTCTCAAGGGACCTTCTCAAGACCAAGCCTCCTCAAATCAGTACTTTAGGATTTGGCTTGATTAAGCATTTATAGGAATAGTTTGAGGTGATTCATTAAAAGGCAAAGGCAGAGGGATGAAAATCGTAAAAAATCAACGCATGCGAGGATGGAGAGGTATTAAATTTAACGTTCTGGGCGCGTCTACTGGTTGTAAATGTGTTTTAAAATGCGTGACCCTGTGCACCTTTTCAGTTGTTTATCTAGGAGTTTCTGATCTGGTTCAATCAAACTCCAATTGTTTTTAGGCTCATTCCACACTTGTATTTCTAGTTTTTTTTGTTTTTTGTTCATGCCATTGTTGAGTCGTAACAGAGAAGTTCTCCTTTATTCTTTCTCCAAGCTGTGAAGAGTAAACCTTGGCTTAGCTCATTCAATACCGCGGCAGTGCTTAGCTTTAAGATGTCCAGGGGATAATGGAAAATTGATTCTTTACAGTAACTCCATCTGTCTACAATGTGCCAAGGACATACTAACTGGGGAAAAAAAAAAGTTGGAAGCCATTTCTGTTCAGTCTTGCTCCAAAAATTCCGTGGATTAACTGCACAGTGACCACAAAAAGCAGTGTCATACTTGACTCAGCACAGGTCTAAGTAAAAACACTGCTTCCTTTAGTGATTTAGTTTTCCTTTTTATTATTTATTTGTTCTGCTGAAATAATTTGCCATTTCACATCAGTTTATTGTGTATTTCTCGTGCGGGGCAGCAGCTTTAAAAGTGACGCCCTTTGACGCCGGAGAACAAAGGATCTCTAGGGTCTTAGACTTTGACAGACTTTTGTAACCCGTCTTTGGGAGTTGGACTCTTATGGGCTGAGGTTCATTGTGCACTGTCTCGACTTCTGAAGCAGCTAAACTCAGTTAAAAGACTTCAGTATGGAGTGCACGGACAAGCTTCGACTCTCTCCGTGCTTTCAGTGACCCGACACTTCAGAGCTCCACCTCACAGCTTTCTACGCATCAGTGAAATTGACAGCTAAGTAGAAAGCAATTTTAAAAAGTAGCTTGTGCGACACTTACTGTTAATACCATTATTTTATTACCATAGTAGTTTTGGGGTTGTCAGAAATATTATTCACAGGGATGCACTTCACTTATAGAGAGTTTTTCTCAATTAGGGGATAGAAGACGAGGAGTGTGGCCTGTGGGGCTTTTTACTCAGTTCTGTAGGCCACCTTATACACTGAAAAAAGTGCCTGAGAAACAAGAAAAAATGCCAGTGGGGTAAGAATATTTTTCTTGCATAGAAATCTTAATTGAAGATTTTTTTCTGGTTGTTTTAAGAACAACAACAGTGCAAAAAACGAGTCATAAATTCTTAATAGCAAGTAATGTATAAGCAAAATGTTCTCAACATATGATCAAATTTAAGAAAATAAAAAAACATTTGAGATAAATGTGCTTAAACAAAGCTCAAAATAAATAAGATTGCCTAGATTTAAGCACAACTTGTTCATATATTGTAAAATCTAAGCAGTATTTTTTCATAATATTAAAATTTCAGGTCAGTTTTGCTAAATTTAAGCTAAGTTTACCTTGATGCATTTCCTTAATTTAGTCATAAATTAGAAAAAAAAGTGTTAAAATTCTGCTCATTCAAAGCTGTAATTTTAAAACTAGACAACTCCCAAAGGTCTTTATTTATTTTATTTATGGCACAAGCAAATTAATTTCTCATGTGAAAACATTGTGGACTATCTTCTATACTCCAGTTTTGTTCACACAGATGTGACTTTGTGCCATTGAAATCTTATCTTGGTGACTTGATTGTATCTTCTACAGTTTGATCTGAGCTTGAACTTCCATTGATACGATGCTTTTCATTTTCTTTGTGAAAATAAATGGTTGTATTGATAAACTATCTGTGTACTCCAGTTCTTAGAATAATATTTTCTTTTTTATTATTATTTCCTAAATTAAGAAGACATTTCCTGGTCTAAAGCTGAAGATAATTCACTGTTTTAGCAACAAAATCTTGAAATAAGCAATGTTTTCTTAAGATTTTTTTTTCCCTTTCTACAATGCCAGCTCTGCTGCATTGTTTACAGCAGCTTCCCTAGTAAGCATCATGTTACTTTTACCTGTTGAGCAGATCTAATTTTAATGTTCTTGAGTGTCTACTTGACTTAAGAGGCGGATAGTGTTTCAAACTGTCTTTTTAACTTTGAAGACTTCAATTTGTCTGCCGCTAGTGTTTTGAGACATTAAACGCAGCACTCTCTTCTTTTCCCTGCAACTCTTGATGTGAAACCGACACTAGATAATCATATTTTTGCGGTTTTGATTTATTTTCACCTGCTTTTGTTGCAAGGTTTCCATCAGTAGCCCAGTCTTTTGCTCACATAACTCCATGCTGCTTTGGGTCACTGCTGACACTGACTGAGCTGCCTGAAGGATGTTACGTTTTGACACCATGGAAGTGCTGTGTGTGGTGTGAATAGGGTCCCGTTTGAAACAATGACTCTTAAATCCTATTGGTTAGTCTTTTAAATCAACTAACACTGTTGCTGGAGTATTATAAAAGCTAAAAAATGGTGTATATGAGGTGGTAATATTTTTTTGCGATCAAAGAAAAGTGGTTTTGTGTTGTGTGGTCTGTATAAAAGGATAAAAAACAAGAGGTTACATTTGGGCAAAAAGCCTTCATCAGGTCATTTCTTTTTTCATTTTTCACTTTTGAAGTTGCCGCTCCTTGTATTCCATTTCCACCTACTGTAAAGTGTGTTTTCGTTTTATTTGTCTGATTGGCAGATTTTATTTCTAGTTTGAAATGATCAAGAGACAGCAGAGGAACAAACTTGTACTGATAAAAATAACAGATAAAACTGCAGGAACCATATGAACACACTTAATCTTCGTGCAACTCCAATGCAGGAAACATGAACCACTTTCTGTACATCTTCATCCGCTCTGTTTTTACCATCTCGCTAATGAAGTCCAGATGACTTTGAGATAAGTGTTAGCAGACAAACGCATGTAAACAGCCAGAGAGGATCAATGTGCACCTCTGCATGTTCACGTACAGGAACAAGTTTACCCATGTGTGAGTTACTGTGAGTCCTCTGACAGAAGTAAGGTCAAAAGGCCTGCAGAGAATCAAGGGAACAACTGTGGGCCTCTGTGCGTCACTCTTCTAATGAGCGCAGTGATGAGTTGTGCTTTAGTCACGGAATAAAACAGGAAAGTGATAGATGAGTGCACAGTCAGCCAGCAGGTGAAACTGAAGTCATGTCTGTGGCTCACCTCAGAATGATGCTGGCTGGACTAATGCCTTTAAAAAGTTTTTAAAAGCGGCATTTATTCACAAAGCTTTTGATTTGAAATGAGTAAGTAGCTTCCCAAATCCACTGAACTGATCATATGTGAGAAACAGCATGGTACATACAATCTGTACTCAGTGTGACCCCCTACTGTTTCAAACAAGACTGCAACAAATGTTCAGAAATGATCAGATATACAGATTATAGAGCTGAAATTTATCACAGCACCCCCCAGTATGGGGTGTTTCCACTGCTGCCATAATTTAACAGTGTTTCTGTTTACCAAAATATCTTTTTATGTTTTAATAATAGTTAATCCAGCAGTAAATGCAAGATCTTTTTATCAAAAGAAATATTAGCTAAATATCTAATGATAAAATATAACTATTGTTATATATCTATCCATACATTTTCAAGTTTAATGTTTTCCAAAAATGTCACCAAAGTCTCATCCAAAGCAAGTCTCTGGGAACAGATGAAACTATTTTACTCAATAACAAAAGACTTTGCAAAACATAATAAAAACAATGCATCAGAATGCAGCTGTTACCTGTGCCAAAGGTGAGAACACTAAATATTCACATTCTTAGTTATTTGTTTACAAAGGACTATTTTGTTATTCCAGTTGGTCATTTTCTGAAATAGTTCATTTGAAACAAGTTTTTGATATACTATGAAGTTATTTATGTTTTCTTTTTTCATGAGGGCATGACGGGTCTCATACATGTGTTAAGCACTGTATTTGGACAATTAAAATCATGAATAATAATCATATTCTAATTGTATTTTAATCATTTAAATTGCTATCTGGACTATACACGCATTAATGTACATGCCACAGGACACTGTCTCACATAGACAGCTGCATTACTGGATCAAAATGTCAAAAAAGAATGAACTATTTCTGATTTGAATTATAAATAGAACTCTTCCCGTCTAGGCTTGTCCCAGAAATCAAAAGATCGCAATCTAAACTTCGATCTTGATGGTATGGCAAATCCATTTTAATCCACAGATCTGCAGCCAATCCTGAGGCAGTAAGTGCTGCTGAAGAGGAGCCAGAACTCTCTTATTTAGGTCTCTTTTCTTTTTTTGTCTCCTCATCTGTCTTCCCATTTCACAAGTTTTGACTTAAATCTGCACAATCTGACTAAAAGTCCAGTCCATTTGGTTAAAAATATATTCAAATCTCAAGGTGCAATAAAAAACTACACTGGAAAAAGCTTCAGATATAAACAATAAGATCTATCAGAAAATGATTTAAAGTAGTGAAATGAAGCTCCCTCTAGACTAGAATGAATCAGTCTCAGAACTAGTAAGTAGATAATAAATCTGAAAACATGAATAACCTGATATAAGTTTAAAAATCTTGGCCAGATCCGGGAAATTTCCAGTGTAGTCAACTTATTTGGAAAAAAAATAAGAGTAGTTGAGTCAACTATTAAAATAAGTTTGTTGCGGCCTTATTTTCAGATGGTACAGGACTTTTGATGTCATCATTCCCCTTGCCCTGCTAGCAGGAGCACCTCGGCTTGAACACCATGTGTAATACATGTGTCCTCCCATGTGTGCCTCTTTGAAGTAAATCATGATGCCGTATTACCATAATACCACTTCTAGCTCCCACTCTTGTGTTAGGGGTTTTGACAGAGTTACAGTCTTTAGCCTCTTCACCCGCTCTACATTGTATTACAGTTAAAAGCTCTCATTAAAGTGCCTGTACATGCTTTCACTAATTGCACAAGGATGAGTTAATGTGTGAGAGTGGAGCGAGAGTGCAGCTGAGAGCATGATGTAACCAAGGCCAATTCTGCCTGTCAGGGGCTCCGGGCTGTGTGCCTCTGGGCTGCACTTATAAAGCATGAAAAAATAGTTCCCTATGTTCATACACTTTTTTTTAATTCATGCATTTTCAAAGGAAAAAAATGACCTCACTGAAAGTTATGATGTGGGATTTGTGTGTTGAAGTTTTGTTGCACACTGAAAGCTCCTACATTATGCAAAATTGATTCTTTACGCCATAATATTACCTCATCAAAAACAGACCTGGAGTTGTGTTTTGTTTCATTCACACATTTAAGTAACTGCATTATTAATCTGTCTACATGTGCAAAACTCAGGAGCTTTCAAGTTAACAGCTCCTTTAACCTTTACTTCAGTACAGATTGGCAATTCCAGGGCATGATTGAATCCAAATGGTTCATGTGAAGAACTTAGTGTAAATTTGCAAGATTTGTGTTTTAAACATGTGTGAATGAAACAAAACACAACTCCAGGCAGATTTTTGATGAAAAAACAACACAACATAGATAAAAACTAGCATAATATGGGTCCTTTTAAGCGAGCTATACTGTCTTTTCACGATTTACAGTCCTGATGATGATCCATAGTCCTGATGTTATTCTGTTGTAGTGATTATGGTGTTATTATAGCTGTGCAAGCAATGTGTGCTGTTGACCTCTTGGCCAGCTCCCCCTCGTAAAAGAGATGTTATCTTCAATTTGTTCTCATCTATAAAGGTTAAATCCAATGTACAGCTTGGAGAAAAATAAGAGACTACTGCATTTCTTTTCTGAACTCAGCATCTCCACCTGTAGCACAGCTGTTTCATTCCAGCGTCTGTTGAATCCAACACAAGCTCAGCTCAGCTGAACCAAACCTGATTTAAGGAGGAACGGGATCTAAACCACTGCTGTGTTCATGGAAGCTGTGGCTTATTCCACCAAATATTGATTTCTGAACTGAATGAATCTGATCTTCTTTTCTTTGCATTATTTGAGCTCTGAAAACATTGCATCTTTTTTTGTTATTTTGATCTTTGTCATTTTCTGCAAATAAATGTTCTAAATGACAATATTTTTATTTGGAATTTGGGAGAAATGTTGTCAGTAGTTTATAGAATGAAACAAACATGTTCACTTTACTCAAACACAAACCTATAAATAGTAAAATCAGAGATCATTTTGCAGTGGTCTCTTATTTTTCTCCAGAGCTGCATATTTTTTCTATCACATGTCCAATTCCTTTTTAGAGTCTAGGATACTTGTCCTGTTTACATGAGAGCTTTAAAAGTCCAGTTCCTTAGATTATCCGAGAGTCTAGGATACATGAGAGCTTTAAATCTGATGTAAAATAACTTAATTCAGAATAAAAATTTATTCTGCTTCAAAAAGACCATAGAAACACATATTAATTCTTAATGATTATTTGGAATCAAACTTATGCTGAATTAAACTAGCAGCTGATTGTGTGTTTTCTTCTGTAGATGTAAATATGTTCGTGTCCCTGTCCAATCAGAACCCTTCCCGAGCCCCTGACGATGAATGAAAATAAGTCTTAATAATAAGTCAGAATTATTTCCATGTAAACTGAAGGAGAATAATTAAAATTTGATCTATTTAATTCTAAATAATTTAAAAACATCATGTAAACGTGGTCACTGTCTCAACCTCTGAGTTCCAGTGGGCGGGATTAACAGGCACATTGACCGATCAGAGAAACACATTTCCTGCCCCACGCCAATTTACGCAATATTTCATACAAACTGGGTGAGTGAAAGTGAAACTAAGAATTTAAACAATGACTCAACTGGAGATGTCTTTGGAGCGAAGGGATGGAACATTTCACACAACTATGACGAGCTGAAATGATCTATTTTCAATACTATATTTGTGTATCAGTATGTGCGTATGTACAACGACCCAAGTGCAGTAGTGTCAGGCCTTTGAGCCGAGCGCATGCCTTCCACATGCGGTAACTGTGTGGTAACAGTCACATGCAGGTCTGGGCCAGACTTTGGATACGGTTGCTTCCTGGACCCCTGAAGTTTTCCACCGTCACAGCCGCACTCCAGACGTTGTGCTTACTATTTCAAACGCAAATCTCACACTTATTTCGCTGCAAGAAGGTCCCCAGTTCTTGTTTGCATGTTCTCCTTGTGTGGATTGAGTTTCCTCTGGTTTAAAGGGAACATAATCCTCCATCTAAGTAATCCTGACCATGATCCTTGGCAGCAGAAGGGGCGCAGTGGTTTGTGGATTCCCTACCACCCCAAAGATTGGCAGTTGGATCTCATTTTCTGACCAGCGTTGGTAGTCAGATGGTGTAAGCTTCCGAACAGCCATCCGTTTTTATTATTAAGCTTACGTTACGCTGGTGTGCTCCTAAAACTCCTGAAAAAACATCTTTATCCTGCGGTCTCTTCAAAGCAGGAAGAGCTCCCTTGTTTTCCCTATATTCATTTTCAGGTAGCGTGTCCAAATCATTACACTACCAGTCAAAAGTTTGGACACGTTTTTTCTTTCCATTATTATTCAAAATAGCTCAACTGCTTTCAACCTACTTCTGGCATTTCTTGACCCTGATGCAACATTGAACTGCAAAGAGAAAAACATTTCAGGAGACTTCAAGAAGCTCACTGAGAGAACGCCAAGGATTTGCAGCGCTGTCAACAAAGCCAAGGGTGGATACTTGGAGGATTTGACTATGAAATACTGTTTAAAAGAAATATTTTGTTGAGTTACTGGACTTTTTTGGCTGTTTAATTCAATAGATCTTGCCTCAAATATTTGCTGTCTTTCATATTCCAAAAACAGTGAATGAGAATGTCCAAACTTTTGACTTTTGCGTATTTGGTTATTGTCATGCTGATAAAAGCATGCTTCTATTTTATACAACAGTGGGTAGATGTTTTTTTCTTTACTGGAGAATGGTTCTTTAAAATAAATTCACTATGGTTCCCCAAAGAGAAGTATAATCTGTTATTTCAGCTTATTCTTCGTCATCTCCCTTATTGTAGTCTAATGCATGTGGGGGTGAAGACTGGTCTCATTCAGAAAAAAATAATAAATCACTGAAAGCACTGTTCTGCTGTGCTGGGAGGTTGTGAGTTTTATGAGTCTAAACCACAGATTTCTGCTTTTACCTCATGCGCCCTGGCTCCACTCTCAGACAGAACACGCCACAAGAGCTGGCTTTATGTAACAGCCCAATCATGGTGTTTACAACCAGGTCTAACTCAGTCTTTATAAAGACGCACAGTCATCACTCTGAGTTTATTCAGAAAGGAAGTGTGGGCTATTGTGTTTAGCCACTACATCAGCGCTTAAAACAGAAAAATGGTGGGACGAAGGAGGGCATACTGTAGTCATGTGAATAGATTATTACAGAGGCAAAGTCAAATTACCTCGTGACACTCTGCAAAAAAGCATTGCCAAAATTGAAGATATAAATGTTTAAATCTATCAGAAAATTACTTGAAAGTAGTCTTGACAAGTTATCTTAAAATAAATCACCTCTAGACTCAGAACTAGCAAGTAGATCATCTGAAAACAAAATAAAATATAGCCGCAAGCGGCTATATTTTATATATATTAAACCCTAACCCTTACACTCACCCCTAACCCTACTTGAACTTCTAATAACTGAAGCCCTAACCCTAGGCCTAACCTTGAGCCTAGCCCTAACTCTAGCCCTTCCCTAACCCTATTGTAGATTTAATTCTACCCCTAACCTAACCCTAGTTTTAAAAAGCTTTTTTCGCTACTGAGTCACATGGTCTATTAAATATGGCAGACTTTCTGTTGTTTGCCTAGCAAAGGTGTAATCTACTTTTTTATTTCAATTCCCATGATGCATCTGTGTACCAAATTTGGTTTGGCTACGGCAAAGGTTTTTGTTGGGCGTCCTATTGGCAAGGACAGATGTTTGGCCTGTTGCCATGGCAACACGATGGGAGATAGCATGTGGGTGTCATTCACTTTTTTGATACAGACCAGGTCACAAACGTGTGTACCGAATTTTGTAAGTCTACGATAAATTAAAATTTTACTGTTGCATACAATTTCCCTATTGGGCGCTATTGTATCCATTTTTAAATGTTCTTATATAAATCTGTTCAGGGTCGGAGTGTCCACCAGCGACGAAAGTTTTAGTTAAATCGGCCAAACCCTGTGCAAGTTATCACTTGTCGAATTTGATGGCGAGCCACAAAAACGAAATTTGCACTGTTGCCACAGCAACACCATTTGATCTTTTAAAAAGCTTTTAACAACTTTTAATGTCCCACTTGTCCAGATGATACAGAACGAGTCTGGTGAGGCTAGGTCCAAAAGCCTGGGTCGAGTTTGTTAAAATACGAGGAAAAGAAATGCCGTCTTCACCACCAGGTCACATGGTCTATCCAATATGGCTGACTTCCTGTTGGTTGCCTAGCAACAGAGTAATATACTTTTTTGTTCCTTTTTCCATGATGCATCTGTGTACCAAATTTGGTTTGGCTACGGCAAAGTTTTTATCGGGCGTCCTATTGGTGAGGACGGACATTTGGCCTGTTGCCATGGCAACACGATTGGAAATGGCGTGGGGCATCATTGACTTTTTCGAACGTGACCATGGGACGAATGTGTGTACCAAATTGTGTAAGTCTAAAACAAACTAAAATTTTGCTGTTTGCAATTTTCCTAGGGGGCGCTATTGTGCGCATTTGAGCAATCGGACCTAATAATAATGTTAATAAGAATATTCTGATACGAGAACATTGTTCCGCTTTTTTGGCCAACAACCATTTCCGGAAAGCTCTGGCGCATTGCTATGTG